>JAJOZX010002221.1:247500-250000 GCA_023014485.1 Bathynomus jamesi
TAATAGAGAAATTAATAAATTTCGACTGCATCACATTGTAAAAATTCTAAATAAATTAATAAATGCGTAATAAAATAGTAAAATAACCAATTTATCAATTTTCTGCCTTGAATTTCATTTAAACTCTCGATTTACCTATCCCAAAACTCATTAAAATAATGATCCTAATGATACAATTTTGACTTCAAATTTTAATTTCGTAACTGCAATATCAAGTCACAAATATCACCATTTGAGGCACCACTATATTTACCTCCTCGACATGCCCAAACTGGCTAAGAGTAATCATCATACTTTATAGCAATGATATGTCGGCAAATTAAGGGGCACTAAACGTTTCTACGAATGCCCAGTCTTATCAAAGCCTTTAAACCTTTTTTTAATCTTTTGAAAACGCTAAAGTTTCATTCGGGCCATAAGGTTAACTTCATCTTCGTAAATCGCAAAAAATCCGACCATAAAGCCATCCAACTTATATCTCCTTGATAACTAAAAGCCTAATAGTTGATTCCGTAGCTTCACCATAATTAAATTGATGATACGATCAGTGATTTGGCAAACGAATAGCCACAGAGAAAGACACCAGCCCTAATCATTAGATTATTAACTGTGTCTCTGCTGTAATATTGGTGTCTTTGCTAAGCTTAAGGGTACAGAAGGTCAGAAAACGTCGGCTAGGCCTTAGCCGAAAACATAGGCGAGGGAGAGATGGAGCCGGTGTTGCCACGGAATGGTTCTAATTGCTAAGAATGGTCACTTTTTTACTCCAAAATAGCTCTGGCTTTTAGGTTAAGCTGTACATTAAAGAAATATAATGTCTGTTAAATTATGTAATAGCACAGAAGGGGAGTTAAATTACATTATAATATCGTAGATAGTATAGGTTTCCCTAAACGTTAAAACACGGGTATGAAGAAGGAAATTACACGAAATACTGCCCATTCTATAATCGTGATATCAATAGTTGAAAAGTTTAGAATTTGTATATTATAATAATTCTCATGAGCATTTTTTTTTTTTTTTTTTTTATCTCCTTTTCAAATGTGTGTGGAAACATTTTAGATTTTATGTTAGCAATAATCCCACATTAGGTACATTTCTGTGACATAATGAAGGTAAGACCATCACGAACTTTTTAACACCAATCGACTCTTAATCTCATGCGCATAAACCTACGTGTGTGTATTCACGTACATGTGTGTGTAAATATAAATATTTCAAGTATACACACGTAAATATGCGATAAACACGTTATAAAGTAAAGGAATATTAAATTTTAACTAAATAAACCTTATGCAAATAACATATATATATATATATATAGATGGATGTTCATTTACTTAAAATGTTAACAAATTACAACATGATATATACATATTCGGTTTGAAAAAGAATGTTTTAAACTGTTTTAAATAATCATACTGGCATAAAAATTAAATTTAGAATGAAAATTATACAGACATGACATATTTCCGTTAAAATAAATACTTAGTACTGCCTCACATATACTGTAACGTTATATATATATATATATATATATATATATAAAACGTTGCAGTGTATATATATATATATATAACCTTTGGTTAGCTTCCGCCCGAATTGGTCATTCTGACGAAGGTCAAGCTTTTCACTCCACCTTAGACCTACAGTTTAACGTGAAATCCGAACCACGCCCCATCAGCAGCCCAGCGTCTTAACCACTAGGCCACCTAGGGTACCCATTTATATACCAACCACTTTCTTTTATTGTGTGGAAGGATGAACAGCTGGGTTTTGCTGCGCGCCGGCTGCCGTCGGGTCTCGAACCCGGGGCCGATGGATTCGTAGTCAGCGACGCTAACCACTACACCACCGAGGCGTATCGATATACATACATATATATATATATATATATATATATATATATTACAGTCAGTGTGTGAAACCAGTCATTTCACGGAATACCTAAAAGTTTCAGGCATTTGGAATAGTGCCTGTAATCCTTAATCACAGGCATTACGCGTTACGAACCTAACCTAATCTAACCTAACCTTCTCGAAGTGATTAAGGTTCATCGGCATTACGCGAAATGCGTGAAACATTTAGCATTATGTGAAATGACATGGTTTCACACACTGACTATATCTAATATATATTATATATATATATATATATATATATATATATATTATATATATATAAATATATTCAACTGTAATCTTAGTTGTAAGAGCAATGGTTTGTGATATATTAATTTATCATTGTAAGAAACATGCAATTGCGTTGAATTATAAGCTGTGTGCAGAACGTGGGATTTTCAGGAAGAGATGGATGACTCGACCTTGAATTTCTGTATCGATGTTCTTACGGAGTTTATTATAAATATAGTATGTAATTATTTTTCTCAAGTTTCTATTTATACTCTTAAAAATATCCCTTTTGCTCTCTCCAAAATCCAATTAATCTAAGGAGATAAATGGAGATGGAGGTAGTAAATTCGATATATATATATATATAT
>JAJOZX010002221.1:255000-292500 GCA_023014485.1 Bathynomus jamesi
CAAGGCTTTAAACCTTGCCTATGACGAATGATCTCACCACTAACGATCTTTCCTCTCAACACTTCGATCTCTCTAGAAAGTTTAGCACAGCTGTTTTTCCGCTTACGCGTACCACTTTCAATGATGTCCTTTGTTTCCTGAGAGAGTGGTAAATTTGGGCGCCCAGATTTGGTTGCATCCATTTCACATTCATCCAAAGTTTTATTCCAATTTCTTTTGACGAAGTCCTCACTTCTTCGCAACTTTTTGGCAACCCATGAACGTGTTATAAAGGTAGCTCCAGCATCACGAGCTTCCCGAAATGTTATTGCTCGTACGCGATCTATCACACGTTGCCTCTCCGAATCACCAATTAATTGAGAAGCCATTATATTATCACTTTATCAGCTAGAGTAATTTTAATACCCGCAATAAATAAAGAATTTTATATATTTTTATAATCACTAAAAACTATTTCGATATAAGTAAACATGTAAGCTGCAAATGGGGGGGGCTAAGGTTTTTTGGAACTCCTTACTCCTATGCCGATGATTCCACTCTTCATTTCTCCACCCGATTCACAAAGCGTCCCTCTCAACAGTCACTCCATGATTCGCGTGCACCTGACCTCTTCTAATCTTAGTTACTATCTCAAAAGCAGAGAAAACTTTGTCGCCTTCAATGCCTCAAAAATTCACAATCTACTCGTCACAATCTTCCCCGCGATTGTCCTTTTACCTTCACTAATACGCAACCGAATCCTTCTTCACCTCTTAACATTTTTGGCGTTTCCTTTTCTCGTGATCTTTCCTGGAAAGATAACATATACTCTCTTTACAAAACAGCTTCTAAGAGGTTAGGTTTGCTGTACCGGCTCCGCAGTTTCTTCATCCCCACTCAGTTGCTGTCTCTGTACAGGGGTCTTGTCTGCCCCTGTATGGCGTACGCTCCTCATGTGGTTCAACCCACACAGTTCTACTTGACCGGGTAGGATCAAAGGCCTTTCGTTTCATCAATTTCCTGCCTCTTTCTGACTGTCTTCAGTCCCTCTCTCTCTCTCCGCCGTAATGTTGCCTCACTCTCTCTTTA
The DNA here is from genome assembly GCA_023014485.1 of Bathynomus jamesi. Lineage (NCBI taxonomy): Eukaryota > Metazoa > Arthropoda > Malacostraca > Isopoda > Cirolanidae > Bathynomus > Bathynomus jamesi. The sequence continues at coordinate 256,069 of JAJOZX010002221.1, forward strand.
CTATCGCTATTATAACGAACATTGTTCTTGTGAACACTCTAACTGCGTGTCTCCTCCTTTAAGGGGAGAACACGCAGTACCCGGCTTTCGACGCATTCTCATCCCTTTTCTGTCCAATTCTCTAATGCAAGTGTTAATCGATATTTTTCATCATTCATCTACTCAACCGGTCAACTCTAGAACACCCTTCCTTAATCCATCTTTCCCCCTGTCTATGACCGCCAATCTTTCAAACGCAGAGTGTCCAGGCATCTCAAAAACCTTATACCTTGATCTTGGCTCTCTTCTTCCTCAATGGGTCAGGGTGGGGGGCGTTTTTGCGTTTTCGCCCAACTTCCGTGAAATGAGAAATCATCACACGGAACACCTGAAAGGTTGAAAGGCGTGTATATATGGAGAGATACTTTTTACATGAATAAAGTAATTTTTTTTACAGTTACCATTTTAATTAATATTTTATTTATTGACGAAATTAATTATTTCTTCATCATTTATTTAGACAGATAAATGAAATTCTGAATATATGTATAATATTCGTACTTATATATATATATATTCATACTTAATGAGATTCATTTTAGGTAGGTACATGCAATTGCTTTTATAGATACAGTAAATTATATATCATAATATTAGATTTTAGACTTGCCCTTAACTTCACTGCATATATATAATATATATATATATATATATAATATATATATATATATATATATATATATATATATTAACTAAAAACGACACACAGTATAATTAATAAAGAACGACGCTTGTTTAGAAGAGTGTCCTCACAAGAGGAGGAGAGAAAACGAGCAATGAAAAATAAGGCAACTCCCGGGAATCGAACCCGGGATCATCCGATTGCCGGTCAGATATCATAACCATTACACCAAGGACCACAAAAAATCAGAACTCGTAATTCTCCTACATACGAGCGGAGAAATATATATATATAATATATATATATTATATATATTATATATATATATTATATATATATATATATATATTTAGGCCGTTTCGAAAAATAGAAAATTTATGATGGCTCAACGCACACATACTAAAAAGTAATATGTCATGAATAAAGACTTCATGCAAAATATTAAGACAAGAGCTTATTGTTATCCCACCCCTCAATGCATATCTATTTTACCCCTCATGAGAAAATTTTCATTTTTCTGGCAAATATATTTATTTATTTTGTGATGTCCTCTTAAATTTGGTATATAAAATTCATAAATAAAATTGGAAGATAAGTAGGTTCATTTTCAGGAATGGTCCAGTAACCCCCTATATTCTTTAGAGAGAATTCTAGAAAATTCTTCTTCAGGATAACTATTCTAGAATTTCCATTTTTTTCCTTTATGGATTATATGATGTTTTATTTGCTTTTTCATCTATAATTACTGATATTTTCACAAGTTTACTGTTCTAGAAAGGTTACTTCATGTTACTTTACAACTTTCTTACAATAATCAAGTCATAATATAATTTAGGCGAGTGATTAATGAGTATTATATATTATTATTAAGACTAACAGGTGGTAAAACTTTTTCCCTCAGAATTATGGCAAAAACCAGAAACAAGTGTGAAGTCTGGTTGGTCGAACAAGTGCTGGAAGAGGGTTTTCTGAGAAGCAGCTTCCACAACAATGATGTCCTTAAACGTCTTTTTTATCACATTAAGGTGGGAAAGCAAAATGTCTCTGTAGCTTGCGCAACTGTAGCCAACGAAGTTATTGCTATGTGGGAAAAAAGCCTCCTTAATTACATCCCACAAGCCTTATATGTGTCAAAGCTTAAAAGGCTTTACAATAAGCATGAAGGGTTGGTCAAGAACCGAACTCGACGAACTCCTACCAAGAGAAGAATGAAGCAGAATTTGTCACCAGCTTAAAGAAGCTTTTCGATGTAGCTCATTCAGAAGTGGAAACAGAAAAAATTGCAGGGATAAAGATTTTCTTAAGGATCAAAGGAACGATCGGAAAATGATTATGGGTCCAGAAGACAAGGAGTTTTCAAGAAAGGCAAAAGCACGACAGATAAGCATGGAAAGAATAGAAAACTTCGCAGGAAATCAAAGGAAGAAATGAGGCAATTGACAAAGGTTGTGGATCTCAACCAATGTGAAAATTCCGGTTCAGGAGAAGTGAAGAATCATCTGGTGATGAATTGTTCTACAGAGCACTCATCTCATCATCTTCAAAAAAGGAGAAGCTTGAACCAGGTGTAATTGTTAGGGATAAAAAGTTCTTGGCTGCTCTGGACCGCACTGGAACATCTGCAAGAGCTGCTATGCACATTGTGGCACCTGCCCTTTCAGCTGCTGGAGTGGAAATTGAAGAGATCACACTTTCATCATCCTCTATTACGGGTCTCGGCGATCAACACGGATGCAGATGGGAGAAGACATTAAAGCCAGTTTCCAACCAAATACCCCTTTAATAATTCATTTTGATGGAAAGCTTCTTCCATCCATGCATGGGGGTAAGATTGATGTAATGCCCATTGGTTGTGACTGGTGCAGGCGAATTAGAAAATTACTGTCTATTCCAAAGCTTATTTCTGGAACGGGAGAAGAAATGGGGAGAGCAGTTTTAGATGTCTTGAAGCAATGGCCACAAGTAAATAAGAGTGGGTAGCAGGCCTTTGTTTTGATACTACTGCAAGCAATACAGGTATCCATGGGGGTGGTACCATCATCCAAAAGGCCCTTCAGAGATCACTCCTTTTCTGCATGCCGCCACCATATCCACGAGCTTCTTATCACTGCAGTTTTTGACATGTTTTTCTCTTCTTCGGGTCCACAAATTCCCTTATTCAATCGATTCAGAGATTGTTGGGATAACGTTGATCAGCAGAATTACAAGCCCTATGAACCCAATGATCTCACCTCAGAATCTTTAGATCATTGGATCTTGAAGCACAGAGACAAGCTTATTTCTTTCATCAACTCCAAACTTCAAGAGGGCCACACTCGAGGTGACTACAGGGATACATATTAGAACTTGCACTTATCTTCCTTGGTTGTCCAATGCCTAAAACAAATAAAGGCTCTGATAGCAGATTCCACTACCCAGGAGCTTACAGCAGAGCTAGATGGATGGGAAAGGGCATCTATTCCTTAAAAATTTACTTATTAGGAACCAATTCCTTCTCACCCCTCATGAAAAACAAGCTCTGATACGAATAAACGCCTTTTCAGTGACAGTTTATCTTCAAGCTTGGTATACATCTCCAGTTGGAATTGATGCTCCAGCAAATGATTTGGCCCTCCTCAGATGCTACATATCTACAAGATCCAGGTTGATAAGGAAGTGGGTGCTACAGCCCTCAAAAAAACTTCAGAACCATGGTTGGTACTTGAGTGAGGATCTTGTAGGATTTGGCTTTTTCTCAAACCTCGTGACTGAAGATGATAAGGTTCTAATGCTCCACAACCTTCACCACGCGCCTCCTCGAAAAGTGAGGGCAAGAAAGGTGGACCCCCGAATGTTGCAAAACCCCAATGACTGAAAAAGATTACCAGTTTTGTCACAACTCAAACACAAGACTTCTTCAAGTGTTTGAAAATAGAAATTCCCAAGAAACTTGAAGACATTGAGGAGCACCGTAATCGGGTCATGGCAGTCAAAGTAATCAACGACTCTGCTGAACGAGGAGTCAAACTGGCTACAGAGTTAATGAGAAGCTCACAAAGAGGAGGAAGAGAGGACAACTGGCCTTCAAATCATTAAAAATCAGAGAAAGAAGGTCCCTCAAACCATTGAAATCCCTATATTCTTAATCAATATGTCTTAAATAGAATTTAAGTCGCTTTGTTTTAAAACATATTTTTCGTTCAGTCTTATATTTGCTCTAATTATCCATTAATGTAAAAGAAGTGCCATCTGAGGGTGCCCTTTATCATTCAAATAAAATGATATTGTCTCTATTTGTTTTTCTTCCTTTATATAAAAAACTAAAAGTGTGTGCGTTTATCAAAATTCAATTTGAAAAATTACCATATAATCGTGAAACGGTCTAATATATATATATATACTGTACACACTGTACACCAAATCCACAAGTCACGGATCTTGGAGTAATAATGTCGTCGGATGCAGAATTCAGAGAGCACTATAACATCAAAATTACAACGGTTAGAAAAATGGGAATCATCTGGAGGAGCTTCCGCAGCAGAAAAGCAAACATCAAGCTCAAATTATGGAAAAGTCTAGACCTACCAATAATTGAGTATTGCTCAGTACTCACAAGCCCATACAGAAAACGAGACATTGTGAACATTGAAGCTATACAAAGGACTTTTACATCTAAAATAGAGGAAACGGAAGGTGAAGCCTACTAGTCTCGACTACAATCCCTGGAACTACTCTCTCGAAAGAAGGCGCGAGCGGTACACAATAATATACGTATGGAAAATACTTGAGGGCTCTGTTCCTAACCTTAGAAATGAAATAGAAGCAAACTGGAATGAGAGAAGAAGCAGATTTTGTACGATTCCAGCTGCAGTGTGTATGTACAGTATATACTGTATATATATATATATGCTAAAATTTCATAGATTCCAGAAGTCAAATTAAAAAAAGTATACCATGAAATTAGTAAATAAAAATAAGGAACGTTTTAATGCCACGTGGAATAATTGCATAATGTTCTCTAGCTGATCCTCGAGATAAAAGATAAAGATATTGTGTCTTAATACATCATAACAGGAATGAGCTTAAAATTACTCGTTATAAAAACTGAAATATCCAGTCCTATATCTGTATATCTTCATACCTTTATTATGTATTAGTCCATATAAGGTATAATCTTATTTACACTTTCCACTATACTTTCAAGAATTTTCCTTTTATACCCGTTTACAATTTTAAAACCGGTAGTGATGTAAATAGAAACGGACTTTTATATATCCATTTAGTCGACGAGACGCATCATCATCGACGCTTAAAAAAATTAAATCTAATTTAACCTAACCTAACCTAACTTAATCTAACCCAAAATAACGGGTGTCGTTAGTCCTAGAGAAACATATACAGAACCGTCTCAAATATGGATCCGCCCAGATCCAAATCGCTCCCGCGGGCAGTTTTGGATCGGGGACAAGGGGGTGGCGGATACGTGTTCTAATTTTGAGAAATCACAATGGTTTTGGGTGGACCTGGTCTTTATACTTCACGGACCTGGTACAATAAGATATTTTATCCGCTACAGTCCGCAATAAAATAATCTATTATACCTTTTACCACTTTGATTTATTTATAAAATAACGCCTCGCCTTTCCTAATATATAATTACAACATTTATATTTCGTTAAAGGACTATAACTAGCCTTTAGCAGAGTACAAAGTCGCGGCTATAATCTAAAAGTTGAAGTTCGAATGACGTTTCTGTAAGTTATTGTATTAATAACGGAGTACGGATTGTATCGAAGAGAAGAAAACTCGTATATCAAAAGACATAAAATCGATTAAAAGATGAGGACATTTTTGCGTGGAAGGAAATAGATTGTTAAACGTAGAACCAAATGAAGAATAATAAAACAAAAATCTGGAAAGAAATTGAGTGAAACAGAGACGAAAGTGAAGCAAACGTCCATTTTGAAATCTCTTCGTCAAGAATATAAAACAAAATAATCCAAAATATTTTTACACTTTCGCGAAATGAATGGGGAAATGCAGATGAAAATATCACGCTTAAAACGCAATAATGCGGATTATTTGAATCAGTCCTTATTTAAAAAATGTATTTGGACCTTCGATCTTCGTATGACGTTTTGGGGAACTAACTACTGAATTAAATTGGTCATTAAGCGTGTCATTGTATAATTAAAAAAAAAAAAAAAAAAGGACTGATTCAAAAGCAAACTTAATTGCTCCCCGATACTGATTTCTCAGATCAGGGTATTATAATTCACGCACTATTTAAACTGTTTGGCACATAGAACGCAAAATTCCTAAAGGAGTTGATGTAAAGAAAGTTTGGTGAAGTCTTATTCTTATTGTAAAGGGCATCGCTATACCCCCGCACTCCATTAAAAACGTCGTCGAAATAATGTTCACATTCACAAACGGAGGAAACGGGGCCATGCTAAATAACTATATAAACTACTAGTACTCGCGTCACACCTAATAATTCCGAAAGCATATATTCTCGAAGGAAAGGAAAGTTTCTACATTTCAAAAGCAAAAACAAGCACCTTAGAATTAATATGTTTTAATAATATTTCCAAACAATAAACTATATTGTATTCCTCTTCTTTAAAAACGTCTAAAAAAACTATATCTTCTTTTTTTTTGTCTATTTAATATTATAAACTGTTAAAACTCGTAAACCGATAATAATTTAGATAGTTATTTATTAGTATAACTTTGACTTCCATTCTTACATTAATGATGGGATAAGATCGCGCCGAAGAGGTTTTGGATTTAAATAAATATCGAGGTATTCGCATCTCTTAACGCTCATATATATTATATATATATATATATATATATATATATATATTATAACTTTTCATAAACCGCATTAATTGGTTTGCGGGTGTGTGCGTCTAAGAGAGAAAGTCTGGCTAAGTGAGAGACTTTTCCCTGGGACCTACAGTATATTCAAGGTATATTCAACAAATAACAACTAATAAAGTACATTAAAATAGACATATTCAATTATATTACGTAATCAAGTAACAGAATCACACGAATTGAAGTACAGCTACTATAAATATACGCATCAATACATTAAAAAAAAAAAAAAATTTGAACCGCACGCGGTTTAATGTATGGTTTATCGAGGGTGCGTGCTGTGAAGAGTGCGGTTCATGGAATAACACGCGTGAGCCCGCGTGGTTTTTGTATGAAACAAAATAGATGCGTGTCATTCCATCTATGGGACCCCGATGTTAAATCAGAAAGACTTACATTAAATGTCGCTATTACCTCGAGTACGGGTGGGTTAACGCGTAAAATTTCTCCGGACCCGAAACATCGCGTTTCCTCGGATTTTTAAATATATAACGGATTGAGTTCGCTTTTAGCCCGTCGTCGTGTGCTGGTAACGGTCGCGAACTCCTACTTAAGAGGTTCTGGGTTCGAGTCTCGATGGAAACAATTTTGTTTAATATATATCTAATTAGTTTAGTTTTTAAAACTGGATTATTATTATTATTATTAAAAGTAACATAAATAGAAAAACGTCATTTATTATTTTATTAACTTTATTAATTTAATTCTAATTAAATTTAATTAACTTAATCATTTAAAGGAAGGACTAATTTTTTATATAACATTTTGTTTTGGACTCGTATTTATTTTGTAAAAATTCATCATTATTATATACAAAATAGCGTATGTTAATTAACTTAATTTGTAGAGCGGTTTGGACCTCCTTTTCTAATATAGAAACGGTTTGGGCCAGTTTGGGACAGAGAGCAAATTTTCGAAGCCATTTGGAAGTGGATATTGGATTTGGGAATTCGTACATTTTATTTGGATTAGTTATACGAACCTATAATAATTTAAAATCGTGAGGATATCCACGTAGAGGTTCGGAAAAAAATTCGCGAAGAAACATAATATTTGTAAAAAGCATAAATAATTACTAATTGGTAATATCGTGTTTTCCTTTGAATATCTTATTTTCTTTTTGATAAAATTTCAAAAGCAAAACCTCATCATTACCAATTAATATTTTTCATGCTTTTTCACCATTTTAGTTTTAGGCAAAATTTACCCCAACATCTACAATTAGAATTGTACTTATAAGTGCATAGGAATAAAATTTACAATAAAGTAATATCGGATTGTGGGCTCTCTCTCTCTCTCTCTCTCTCTCTCTCTCTCTGTCTCTCTCTCTCTCTCTCTCTCTCTCTCTCTCTCCTCTCTTTATATATATATATATATATAGTGGATTGATAAAAGTAACTAGACACGACGATGATTGTCCTCAAGAACAAATGGTAAAGCTCATTAATGGAATGCGAAAACAGTTTGTTAATGTTTACACAAAATGCAAAAGGGGAAAGTAACACAATTCTGACTATATTTAGTTCAATAAATCTGATGTTATTTATTAGCTTTTATTATCAAATCAAAAACTATGGAAAAACCGAAGTTGTCTATTTACTTTTGTCAACCTTCCGTATGTAGATGTAGACAATAAAACGTAATCATTCATTCCCATATCCAACTACGTGAAATTTATGGGATTAGTTTAGAATGCAAAATTAACCCCTACCAGTATTCGAACCAGGGACCGGCGGGCGTTAACCACTGAACTACGACGACACGGTTAAAAGATGATACAACCTGGCGAGTCTTACAATCTTCGATGGAAAAGCTTAACGCTTCCGCGTTTAGAGATATTTTGCGTGCCAACTGCGGAGAGTGGTTACCTCCCGCTACTCCTCCTATTCGGATATCCCGGGTTGAATCCTGGAAAAGGTTAATTTTACATTTTGTGAAATCAAGCGCGATCATGCGTGGTATTGCCACGAAATCAATTTATCAATACGCGAATTGAGTAAAAGTGTAGAAAGAATACGTCCTCGTCTGACTCCATTATTTAGCAACCACGCATCCAAAACATAGTCTTTAAGAGAATACGAGTAAAACCACAATAAGAAATTGATTTATTGGAAGCGCAATCTTTCGCCTTACAGTAAGGTATTCATCAGGGGCGAGTGACGACGACCTTAGTGTAGGTCGAAAGCTCGTGTTTCCGATAAATCCATTTCTTATTGTGGCTTTATTCCCTCAGTTCAACTTCTCGTAATTGACGATATTTGCCTATATAACAAACAAACTTTAAACTTAACGTATAAATGAATTAATTAGTTTAGTTTTACTCATTAAAGTGTTCTTATTACTTTTGTCGAGCTCTTTCTTACGTCATATCTATACACGAAACATTAGTGATATTTAGAATTATATTCAGCTGAAGAGAGAACTATTTCCTTCAAAACTAAATTTGCTGTCGCAAAAGCGAATAATTATTTCCAAATATACGTTGACAGTCAATAAAGTTCACTTTACAGATTTTATATACGAAGGCACGCGGTATATATTCAGTAATTTTTGAGAGAAAACGGATCAATTCGTAACTTTAATCAACGTCACCATAATTATTGTATATACATACTTAGATATCTTTATATTTAGTTTAAAGAAAATATTTGTTTGGATTTTAGCTAACAAAATACTGCGTTCAGAATTATCAGATCCAGTTTAGTTAAAATTTAGGTACTTTCCTGTTATCCCGGACCCCAGACTTTTTGCCGAAAATACCACAACTTAACCAATTGTTGTTGATCTAACGGGAAAGCACCGGTTTTTCTGTTATTATTATTAATAATCTTTTAAAGTCTCATTATGGACATACAAGAAATACGGTTAGGTCAACTGTATGCCCTTGACAATTGGTTAGGTTAAGTTGTGATATTTTCGGCAAAAAGTCTGGGGTCCGGGATAACGGAAAGTACCAAAATTTATTCCGTTCGGTTTTAACAAAACAAAGTAATTTGTTAATCTATAATTTAAATTTTAAATAAATTATGTTTAAATTATATAAACCCAAGTTTTTGAAATCTAACTAAATATCGTCTAATTTGTTCATCTGATAGATAAGAAGATAGATAGAGAGGGTAAAAGAGGTACCATACCATTTCATCTTGTTTCGTACGTACTTGTGTGTGACGCTCAAATGGAAACAGTCATAATAATTAGAGACGGAAAAAACGCCCTTCCCTTATTTTCTCATCGTCTGTTATCCCACACCAGACGCACAAGAAGAAAGAAAAACTATAATTCTCCCCATTTAACTAAACATTATACTGCTAATCTACTTCACACACACACACACACACACACACAATACATTTACCGTAGTAGATATGTATATATTTCTTTAAAAAAAAACGCTTTCATATGGCATGGATTTAAGCATGTTTACTTTGTCACGCATGTAGTTTGAAGGACAGAAAACATATGTCGCCAATTACAAGGGATGAGCCGAGTAAGTCCTGTAATTACTCGAGCCAAATTAGTCTTTCCACAAATAAAAACCGTCTTTAATTTGCCTTCAAATATCTTGTTTGAAATCTAACATACAATTTCCACTCCTTTTATACAAGAATGCGCACACACACACACACACACACATATATATATATATATATATATATATATATATATATATATACACTGTGTGTATGTGTATATGTATATATATATATATATATATCATAAAAACTCTTGGTGTCAAACAAGCTTCAACCCAATGAGTAGTTAAGATTATTCACATTACTTGGGTAGTTCTGGAAATAAGGACAATAAAAAAATTACTTCTTTTCGAAACTACAGATCGATATAATATAGTAATTTAGTAGTTTCAACTGCCAATTTGGGTTAAAATAACAAAATATAGTTTTAAGAATTATATTTTATATTATATAGGGTGATTAAAAAAAAATTTTAACGCTTATATGGGGTTTTATTTTTTATTTCCAATTCATTTGTAAACATTTTTTGTGACGCATTTTGTGTTTTGTACGACTGTGGAAGACTGATACACCTCCATCCAGGCTGCACTCTTCCTTCTTTCCTCCAAACTCAGCCTTGTTGCCATTTCAAATGCTTATTCAATACTCTTTAATCTTCAAATCCTTGTTACAGAAAAACCCATGTAAGTGTCACCATTTTTTAATTACCCTATATATAATATATATATATATATATATATATATATATATTCTAAATATATTCACATTGTTAAATATATTAATAAGGACTATACTGTTCGAATATAGCAAACTATACCCACTTATTTGTTTGTGCCTCTGTCTATCATTTTTATAACATAATATTTGGGTCTGGGAAATCAGTGTGTAGCGAAAAAAATAGGAAATTGTGAAACATCTTTACCTATTTTTGTCCCTAAATTGATGTGGCCAATTTCTATCTTCAGATTTTTTGCTTTTTTTTTAATATTTAATTGTATTTGAATTCATTTATTTGTATTTATATTGTACAGGGTGTTTCTAAAGTCTCGCAACCCAGTGTATTTAACTTTAGGCCCTATATGTATTGGGTTGCGCGACTTTAGAAACACCCTGTATTAGTTTGAATTAAGTTGTTTAAATCTCTATGCATGTTGTATTTATATGGTATGTTGTATTGGGAATTCTGTGGTAGTCATTGTTAATTTTATATTATTTATTATTATTATATTATTATTATTATTATTATTATTATTCGTATCGTTGGTGTTATTTTGTTAAAAATCTGAACTTTTTCATTAAATTTCCCATTTCTGCTCTGGTAAAATGGTTTTGTATGTCCGTTGATGCATATGTCTGTCTGTCTGTTATTTGTGATCGGTTGAACGTCTTTTTTCTCTCTTTCTTCTTGTCTGTTTGTATGTTTGTTTCTTTGTTTTTCGTTGTATGGCCGCCACCCAGCTTTAATATGAGTCTTTATGTTCGTTAATTGAGTACCTTTGAGTACAATTCATTGTTTTTAAAGTTGGAGAAAAATAATTTTTATTAAGAAGATCGAACAATTTTGGCTATTTCGTCATTTTTATTTTTTAGAATTTTTTTGGAAATTGGAAATGTCTTTGCCTCCACATAAACTTACATAAATAGGAGTCAACCATGTTTCTGCGGGTTCTCCACTGTCTCTTGTTACTCAACTTTGCCACATTCCAGATGCTTTCGATCTCCGAGTTTTTACTATGATTTACCGTGAGATGCGCATATTCATAGCCTTCCAAATTTTCTAATTTATCATAAGCTTTCCACATGTCGGAAATTATGGTGGTGGTGGTACTCTTCTAAAGTTGATCTATCCCTCCGGGGCACCGCATATATTCTCTTCGCATATAGCGTTTCGTCAATTTCAACATTTGTGTTCGGGCCGCCTATGACTGTAGGATTCTTCAATATGGGACGACCACAAACCTGGAAAATTAAATGTTTTAGGTTACGTTACGTTAGATTAGTTAGGGTTAAATTAGGTTAGTTAGGGTTTGGTTAGGTTAGTTGATAATGTAACGCTAGCTAACCCCTTTCAAGTAACAATTAAAATCCACTATTGTGTTGTGTTTGTTTCAACTTCTTTTTCGACAAATTTTAGTGATGTATATTCATTAGTCCACGAATAGATGAACAAGACTATTTTGATAAGAGAGATTTGACTTCTTTCTAACCACGTATCCTTGCGTAAGGACACGCGCATTCTACAGCTACGTTTCTTTGCAACGCCAGCTAGTTCTCTCTTCATTTGAATCTAGTGTCGTAAGATGTTTTTGCGACATCGTTTTTCGACAGGAATGATGTCATGGTTTTGAGAAACCTAACTGCCTCTATTTCAGACGTAACTTTTCGAACTATTTTCACAATATTCCAATTTTCTTCCCTCTTAAGAGATCTAATCTAAGGTAATGAACTTCTACGCTTTAGAGTGGTGCGGAACTACTAATTCGATGGCCTTAGCTTAAGTCCTTTGTGCGAACAACTAATTCGATAGCCTTAACCTAGGTCCTTTGTGTATCGCCGATTTCTTGAGAGATCAATAGGTGTATGTCATCGAATTTTTCACCATAGAATCAATCCTTAACACATTTATTGAGTCCATTTTAAAATTTTAAGTTTACGATGTTCAAATTACGTTTCTGCAAGTTAAAATGTACTCAACAGTGATAAAGAAGGTGAAGAGAAATAAAATAATGTAGATAGATTTCATTTGATTTTAGTGGCTGCCATAGAACGAAAAAGATCCGTATATTTTCTTCTTTCTTTTATTAGTCTGTACCAGACAGTCTGTTTTTCTGTTAGTATGTCTTTTTTGGGGGGTTTCCTTCTGTCTGTTTGCGTCTGTTTTCGTGAATATGCCCTCTTCTTTCTGAATGTCTGTGTCTGTCTTTTCTTTAGTATGTCTGTTTTGCCTTCTTTTTCTTAACTTTTTTTGGCTGCTTTGTAGCATATATTTTCATTTTTTTTTCTTTTCGTGTTTGTGTTATTATTATTATTATTATTATTATTATTATTATTATTCCTTCTTCTTTCATTTCTTAATGTCTGTGTTTGTGTGTTCGTCTGAGTCTTTCTTTTACTTTTCTTTGCTCTCTCTCTCTCTCTCTCTCTCTCTCTCTCTCTCTCTCTCTCTCTCCCGTATATATATATATATATATATATATGTTTCGGTATAAAGTGTAAAGAAAATGCCAGCGAAATCTGTGTGGTGGAGCATCATTAGGAATGCTTTTAGCATCTCGGAAGACGAGACTTTTGAGCGCAATTGAGAGATATAATCAGGGGTTAAAAGCCTTCTCCGTTACAGGGTCTTAATACCTACGGACACACTTTTTAAGTGGTCCTAATCGCGTAATAACCATTCGGAGCTGTCACCAACTCATATATAAATAAAGGAAGAAGTAGAAGGTACCTATATATATATATATATATATATATATGTGTGTGTGTGTGTGTGTGAGAGAGAGAGAGAGGAAAAATAATAATAGAGAATATTTTAAATAAGAATCTGTACCCGAAATAAATGCCCTTCACTATTCTATTAATAGAGTAACATATGACGGACGAATCCGCATCTCAAAAGGCAATCACCCATTTGGTTCCAATAATGGAACATTCGCTTTATACCAGCTAAATTGGTCCTTTATTGAGACATCTCTCTCTCTCTCTCTCTCTCTCTCTCTCTCTCTCTCTCTCTCTCTCGTATATGTACACTTAAAAATACTTCGTAAGCTGGAAATTGTGCCGAATTTTGCTTCCAGCTTTTAGATATTGTAATTGGTTCTTTGCTATTTGGTTCCATTAAATGCGTTGTGATTTGGTTGATTATTTATACAGAGACAGAGACAGAGAATGAGATATATCTTCACGTGCCCATAAAATTATTAGCAAAAACTTAAACGAAAAGTATAAACTAAAACTAAACCGAGGATATAAAGATAATATTTCGAACTAAAACTATGTAATATTTTTCCATTCGGACGCTCGGAAATAAGTCTCCATTATGACGTCATGCGATTATCACCCCAATAAAGAATACCTTCGACATGACGTCATTAAAAGCATAAATGTAATCTTCGTGAATATCTATACTATGACGTCAAGGCTCCATAAACGAAGCCATCTCGACTTAATGGAGAACGCGAGATGAAATTGACTTTGTATCTGGATGGTATCTGCCTTAACAAGCCTTCCATTAACACAAAGAGACAGATCGACTCCACCAAAAACAATGAGAGGCGATAATTGTCAGCCCTGAATGGTCGAACAAGATTGGCCGCCGTGGGAGGGTTGGTAACTCTGCTGAGAGAGAGGCCTTTGTTTACTTAACGTTCCTTTTAGATTTATTAGCGATATATATATATATATATATATATAGATATATATATATATATATATACTGCCAGGTGCATTTGTACAATTTAGGAAATACAATTTAGCATATATATATATATATATATATATATATATATATATATTATAGTCGTATATTTTGTAAATTAAATTCCACTATCCGCTCAGGATTGACACAAAATTCATAATTCACTTAACTTCAATGAAGAAGAAATTATTGTATATACTTACGCCACAGAATATTTATGGCCAAGCATTTAGATAAAATTTCTGTGTAAGAATCTAAGATGGGCTGTTAAGTGGTCCTAGAACGTTAAAGATATCGCTTTATCTGCTAGTCTTTTTTTTTTTTAGGTTTTAATGGATTTGACCACAAAAAAAAGAGAAAAAATTAAAAATCTAAAGTAGACACTTGGTTTCATAATATGATAGATAAAATAGATGGGATGAGGTGACGCGGTTGTTGATACAATACACAGCGTGTGTGTGTGTGTGTGTAAAATTAAAAAAAACAAGGAAATTAAAAGTAATAACATGAAAATAAACCCGCTTAGAATAATAGAATATAACCGATAGAATATAACTTAGGAAGACGGTGAAAATATTAAAATGACGAAGCGCTTTCAAGTTTATTTCTAACGCATTAACACTGATAAATGTGTTAAAAAGCGAACACGAGATTTTCATTTTCCTTGTGGTTATTCTTGCAGGATTTTCTTCAGGGCATTTAAGTGAATATTCTTGTACACACACACACACACACACACGTACACACACGTGTGTGTGTGTGTATATATTATATATATAGTACGTGTGTATGCGTGCCTACATTAGATTATTATTCCTTGTACACACGTATACATAACGTGTGTGTGTCGTATACACTATACAGTGTATATTATATATATATATATATATATATATATATATATAAGAAGAGGAATTTAAGCTATAAAAGGCTCTTCTGCATTGACGATTGTAAGCGCCAGTATAATGGATTTGTATGAAATTTGAAACTAAAACTAATGGATTTATAATGAGTTCAAATTCTCAAATGGACTGATGAAATTTCCCATTTTTCTGCTCTTTGTCCCTGTCTAACTGTTAAGAGGTGATTATATACTATAGGTGTGTGTGCGTGCGTGTATATTGGATTATATAAAATAATATATGCGTGTTTAATATATATATATATATACTTGCTGATGTTTAATATGTATACAATTCAATAAAAATGTGTATTACTATTATTATTATATAAAATAAGAACGTTTGTATATAGGATGTTTATACGTACAATATTCAAATTTGATACCTATAAAAGAACTACTAAAAAAACGTCAATAATATTATTGGGAATTTTCCAAAACATTTTATAAAAAGATCACAATAAAATTTTATGACTAGGCCACTAACCTGCCAATAAATGCGATAACTTTGGAGAAATCATATAAGACACCAAAATGTGACGTCATTGGAAACTCTTCTTGCAAGAGCGTTTGAATACTTTAGAAACTGTCCGAAAAGGAGGCATATAAACTAGATAAAATTGTTATTTTGTGGAGTTCCTGCATTAGGGGATTGAAAATAAAGTTCAATAAAGGAACACGAATGTCACCTTCGGTTATCTACTCACCACTTGTAACTCACCTATGATTGAAGTTATCGTAAATTCCGCTTTTCCTTCTTTATTTGTTTATTTATTATTTTTTTGCGCGCGCGCGAGAGAGAAAACCACAGCGGGAAGGGACTATCCATAGCCTATCCATAGCCTAGGCCGCGCCATACATATGGAATTTCAAACTGAAAAGCAGTTGTCGTAAAATGTAATATAATAAAAATGCTAAGAGCGAACAAAATAATATATATATATATATATATATATATATATATAACTTAAATTTTATACACTATATAATTCTAGAAGCGTATTTATAAAATGTAAATAAGCGATAAAATGTCTTTTATGAGATAAAATTAATCTCAAATATATAGAAGTCTACTTATCAACGTTTTTCTAGTTATAGAATAATGCAAACATACATTTTCTATTAAATAGAAATAAACCATTATAATATATGTTATTTATTATTTATTATAAGTTGAAGTATAATATATATATATATATATATAATATATATATATATATATAGAGAGAGAGAGAGAGAGAGAGAGAGAGAGAGAGAGAGAGAGAGAGAGAGAGAGAGAGAGTTATGGATGTATTTAGTTTTGTTGAAATGCGTGTACACAACATTTATGTTATATGTCATCATTACTACTATATAAAGGGCTCCCGGCAGTTCTGTGGTCTTAGTGTCGGATTTTGGGGTGCACTCCCAGCTGCTAGGTTAGGTTGGGCTTGCCACTCACGGTTTTCTCATGGTATCAGTTTCTCTGAGACACTGGCATCAGACCTCTTATCCTGTCAATTCTCGGGCTCAGGTGACCTATGGGCCATTCACTTCCCCCCCCCCCCCCACACACTTACCCAGTAGGGCAGTCTAATTTTGTAGTATAAGACCAAATTCATTGCGTAATTCTTGTTTTTTTCATGTGCAAAATGGCTGAAAATCATTTGATTACTCGAAATTAAACATGAAACTAATTTTTACTATTAATTACCTTTCAACCTTTCAAATGTTCCATGCGATGATTCCTCATTTCAAGGTCAAGCTTGTCGCCCCTCCTTACATTTAGATTTTGAGCCAATTGAAGCCACGTATGTAGCAGCTTATATAATTATACCACCTGCCAAATATGGTGAAATGTTTCTTTTTTCTAATATCTTACTCCTGTTTAGGATAGGCCTATACACGAACTATCCTGCTGTGCCATCCCTCTTCATTTGTGGTAGTTGATGAAGTAGAATGTTGCTCTCTCTCATCCTGCTCTCGTATAACCTTTTAAGCATTTTTGTTTATAGGTTCTGAGCCTCTATACTGTGAGCGTTTTCCATCTTATCTGGTCATTCTAGCGACATTTTAATTTATAATAATAATAATGTAGACTTATTATTATTAGTATATTACTGTAAAAAAATGTGAAGCACAGAATGAAAAGAAATGAGGCCATTTGAACTACGAGTAATGGGATTTTTTTTTTCTAAAACAAAATATGATTCACACTTCGAGTTTGTGGTGACCACCGCTTTTCTGGCATTTTAGCTATTGACATTCGCATTCCTTTTCATCAGTGGCGAGTTCTTCACGACTAAATGCTTCAGTGGCCGCGTTCTGATTTTCTTTTCAAGTTACTGTAGAGTACTTGGCTTTGTATCATAAACTCTACTCTTGATGTGACCTCAGTGATAGAAATCGGGAGACGTGACGTCAGATGAATGGCGATAGGGTCTTTTGCGAGATAAAACTTGACCGACGGGACAGTTTCTATCGACGTCGAGAAATTTTTCTCTTGAGTGCAGAAATTTTTGATGAAACGGTTTCGATCTGCAATAGCAAAGATGACAAATCATAAAAAACCTAATCTATCCTGACCAAATTTTATCTAAGCTAACTTAATTTAACTTAACTTTACCTAACTTAACTTAATCTAGCGTAATCTAACCTAATCCAGCCAAACCTAACTACTATACGTACGATAAATTCGAGAAAAATTCTAGTTTGGTGCTTTGTTCTCTCTTTTAAAGCGTAATACTCCCGACTAGATGATCTTGGAACTTATTCAAGGGGACCACAGCACCCCAGTCTATGATCTGAAAATGTGGCTTTATCAGATAGTCGCGCGCTGCTCGTCCATAACACAAGCCTGCGATGGTTTTGTTGTCCGAAATATTTTATCACTTATATAGTAAATTTTGCACGCTGATTCCGAAAATAATATTAATTTTTCGCCATCACGTACAGATTTTTCAGTCATATTTCATATTACATATGTAAGTAATTTTCATTAAATTTTGATTAAAAACTACTGCCTATAATTGCTTATAAATGCTTGGTTTCACCAACACAATGAAATGGAGAAGAGATATCAGGGAAGGTGGGACATCAGCATGATGGCTGATGGCGGGATACTCCAGAATTATTACATAAAAGAAAAGGAACAGCGCGTACATTCGAGACCAAAAGGCATAGATCTCACACGAAAACTCGGGACAAATAAAGATGAATATGTAATTGACGTTAATAGTCTTCTTTCTTTTTAGAGTTGTTTGCATTTGTAATTAGTATAACAAAGCGAAATAGGTACCTATGTAAATTTAAATACATAAATAATATTTATTTATGTTGTTTTTTCCCTTCCAGTTTGCAGAAAATCCTTACGTGATAGAAAAAATGGACACCTTATTCGAAATCAGCGTAGTTGAATTATATAAAATAAGTTATTAGTAAGAAACCAACTCTTACAAAGTCCTCATTCGCAGGCCTGTGATGATCAATGGTGGTGCGCCGTAGTGTTCGAAGAATAACCTCATCTATGTTAGCAATTTCTTGCAGATTTTTGGAGAAAGCATTGTATGGAGCATGGTCGGGTAATTAGCGCTGTTTTCACTCACAGCATCTCCATCTAAAGAAAAACGATGTTCAGAAAATGCATGAGGATTTTGTAAGCCCCATTTCGAGACTCGAGACCTCTAGAAAGATGAAAAGTAGACCTATCACTGAGCCACATGCGTGTGTCTTGCACATTTCCACACGAAGATCATAATTTTCGGGAAGCAACCATTAAACGACTCGTAGCCTGGCTACAAGAGTAACCTTTGGTATCCGTTCTCAACATCCTCTGAATGGCGCATGATTCCAGTCCAGCAACTACACCACACGTCGAATTTATTTTGTTAGCTACACTGAAGAGTCGCTTCTAACATTTCGCCATTATATTTCGTGAATCCTGCTATTGACGAAGCCCGTTTCCGTAAACTTTTTATGGATGCTTCAGATAGTTTGGTGTGCGTACAGGAGCATCTCCGCATTGGAAAAATTGCCAATACTGTCTTTAAACAACAGTATAGGAAACTAAATCATTTCTTGCCAAGCCGTAAATTAATTATATATTTGTAGAATTTATCATCCATTTAGTAACTAACGAATTTTGTTATTACGAAAAAGAAAGCCCTCGAATGGTTATTATTACACTTTCGAACAACTCTTTTTCCAGTCAGATAAAAAAAAAGAAAAGAGGACATACTAAAAAAAATAAAGGAAACTGTCTGATGACTTTTGGGACACCCAGTATATACATATTGTATATATTAGTAAAAACTAACATTTTCCATCACGAACATTCTCTCTCTCTCTCTCTCTCTCTCTCTAAGTAATTACCTAAAGCAAGTATAGTAATTACACGGGGGACTAAATCCTCTTCATTTTTGCCGCGAAATGAAGAGCTTTCGAAAGTATTAAAAAAGCGCGCCAAAATGTCAGCCGCTGTCACAACTATTCATAGGCGACAATCCTGACATTTAAATAGTGTTACCAGTTAATTAAACGAATAATTAAGAAAAATAAGCGAAAAGGAATGGGAAATGAGATCAAATTGGTTCAGGGATGCGATATGCTTTTTGATTACTTTTCCATTAAATTTAATTTGGATGTCTTAATTATTCGGTCAGAGCAAAGCAAACACTGAAGTTGGTTTTTGAATGCGATAATTCTACATATAATGTTCGTTGATGTTGTTCGTTTAATTTTTTATATAGAGTGAAGAATGAGTCATAAATGTTAACATGTTAATGATCACACACACACACACATATAATAATATATATATATATATATATATATATATATATTATATAGGGTGGGGCAAAAGTCGCGTATCATAGGAAGTTTCAGTGTTGATAAATTCTGTAAATTCTGTACCGATTTATCGATTTGTAGTACCTGGTATTCCATGCATTAAAACGAAGCTCACCCTCTCGTCTATTGTCAATTTCGCAGCCATCCCCAACCTAAAAGAAAAAATAATATATTATAATCAACACTGAAAATTCTCATGATGCGCGACTTTTGCGCCACCCTATATACTATATATGATGCACATCAACATGGAAAAATGAAAAGCGTGTTCAAGATCTTTCGTGTATTCAGCAGTGTACCTCGTCATCATTTGTTGATTTCACGTGTTTAATTGCGAAATTTATCTCGTATGTGCGTATATATAATGGTAAAACACCAAGATTAACAGTAATAATCAGTAATTTTGCGCAGCATTAAGTTAATGACTATCAATATAAGCCTTGAAAAGAAAACCAGTTTCAAATTTAGATTTTAAACCCAATTAAACCAATTAATTTTAATTCAAATCTAATTTAAAAAATAATTGATCTTGGAACGAAAACATTAATTTTTGTTCATTATATTCACTCTTCCACTTTATTCATCGTATTATTTATTATAGGCTTCAAAACTTTTATATAATATATATATATATATATATATTGGCTACAAACGAGTGAATATGAGCCGGAAACCTTTTCTAGCTTTAATTTAATTCTTATTATGCAAAAACCCTA
This sequence comes from Bathynomus jamesi, assembly GCA_023014485.1. Classification (NCBI taxonomy): domain Eukaryota; kingdom Metazoa; phylum Arthropoda; class Malacostraca; order Isopoda; family Cirolanidae; genus Bathynomus; species Bathynomus jamesi. The sequence continues at coordinate 276,923 of JAJOZX010002221.1, forward strand.
TCTTTGGGAAATTCTTTTTTTTTTTTAAGTCAGAATTCAGAATAATTTCAAAAGACATTTCTTTTGTCCAAAGCTAATTAGAGCGAATAAAATTTTTAAGGAGTCATATAAACTCCATTATAATGATACGTAATATATATATATATATATACACACCAGTATATATATATATATATATATATATACGAGTATAATAAAGAATAATATGATGAAAATGAGGAATGGTAGAAATAAGTAATGTAAATAAATAAAATTTAGGCTTCAACGATATTCCCAAAAAAAGTTTCATCGGGGGGGGGGGGGGGCTTTGGGGGAGTGTAACTGAACCTCGCTAGCGAACGGAGAAGGCATGTAAAAAGAAGGGTTTTTGAGATGGACGGCGGTTTATATATATATATATACACACACACACACCCCTTGGTTTTTGGCTTCCGTCCGAATTGTTCATTTTGACGAATGTCAAGCTTGTCACTCCACCTTAGACCCGCAGTTTAACGTGGAATCTGAACCACGCCCCACCAGCAGACCAGCGTCTTAACCACTAGGCTACCCAGGATACCCATTTATCTACCAACCAATTTTTTTTATTGTGTGGAAGGATGAACAGCTGGGTTTTGCTGCCCGTCGCCTGCCGTCACCGTGTCTCGATCCCGGGTCTGATGGATTCGTAGTCAGTGACGCTAACCACTACACCACCTGGCGTGTGTGTATATATATACAGATATAGAGAGAGAGAGAGAGAGAGAGTTGCCAAAAATAAATAGACACCTTTGTTTTTTTTAATATTTTTTATTTGGTAATAAAAGCCAGTAAATAATAACAAACTTATTGACTGAATATATTTAAAATGGTGTTGCTTTCCCCTTTGAATTGTGTAAAGCTGACACACATTTTGGCATTCCATTGATGAGCTTTGCCATTTCATCTTGAGGGCAGTCAAGAGGGAAGAATTTCGGAAGAAAATTTAATAACACAAAAATCATGGTATGATATTTTAACACGTATTCATATTAAATATCATATTCCTATAACGTGGTATGACATTTTAATACTATTAAAATATTAATATTATTTAAATGTAAATAGTTTAATGAAAAAAATGACAAAATTAGCTGTCTTTGTGTCAGTTTTGTTCTTATTGAGATTGGTGGTATCCTGGTCAGACGATTTTCATTTCCTAAAGAAATTTTTAATATTGTTTTCGTTCTGAAAAGAGAATAATGAAAAAACTAAAGCATATCACGAGTTAACGCAAATACAAGATAACACAAACACTAAAAAGATAACGCAAATTGAGAATCGGATGTAAATATAGAATCGGGTCTGAATGTTAAAATGCCAAGAACTTTATAAATGTAATATCTGGTTTTATTAAATGCAAGCTCTAAGAATGGAAGCTCTTTGTAATTAAGTAATAAGTTTGCTTTGCGTTAACATGAACAAACTCGAGTTTCATAATGTCGACGTCCGACCACGCGCAATATATGGATTTCATATTTCAAACTATATTTCAGATTTTCTGTGAACGAGTGTAATTATATCAACAACAACAATAATAGCGCACTGCAAAGAACCCTCCCCCTCCCAGGGTATCCTTGCCAGTTAATCCGAAGGCCCTGGGTTTGAGTCTCGGATCGGACTTCAGGTTCCAGCGATTAAGACGTCTCTTTGAGTTGTTTTTGGTGGTGTAGGGATTTGGATCCCACGGATCTCCCGTAAAGCTGTAGGTTTCCTTCGTCATATGACAACTGACAGCTATTACAACAACGTAAAAGTTAAGAATTTGAATACCATCACTTCTTTTAATCTATATCAACAACATATTTATATACAGGGTGTCCACAATTTTTTGTCACCCCAATAAAATACTAACTGATTTTCGTTTTTATAGCAGCAACTATGCGATTGAACTACGTACTGTACCTGGATCCATGAGTGACCACGTAATGGCAAAACCATTGAAAATATTCGTCGAATATTTTCAATGGTTTGGTTTTCTCATGGACCCAGGTACTAGCCAATACGCGTTGTTCAATCGTTAGTCGCTGCTATCATGCATTTCAAATGGGTCTGAAAGAAAAATGAAAATCAGTTAGTATTTTACTGGGGTGACAAGACGTTGTGGACACCCTGTACAGAGTGTGGCAAAAGTCCCGCACTATAGGCAGGGAGTAATTTTTCTAATATATTGTTCATCTGTTTCTGGATAAGTATTCGAACGGTGTGAAATGTTGAACAGTCTCGTGTGAAACGTATTGAAGCGCGTTTAAGAATTCATGGTACTCGGTTCAAACATTTATTATAAGACCATGATAGTAAATGTTATTGCGCCTCATTTTTGCCATACCCTGTACGTATAGTACGTATCATCTAACACTATTCAACTTCATTTTGCCAAAAGAAACAACTACAGAACTTTGTTTATACATAAAAGATCCATTTCAGAATTGAAAAGTTTAATCCTTTGTAGTCACCCTGTAGTAATCCTTTGTAGTTTTACTCCCTATTATAAATATACATTACCACGAACATCATCATCATTTCATTATGTAATAAGTTTGAACCATAAACGCGAACAAAACCACATTTAACAGCATCATTAGCGACAACAACTACACCACCGACAGTATACGAGCATGTAGATAGACAGAGATTCGGGAGTATATAAACAGTGAATGAACGAAGCTAATTATTCTGGAAGCAAATTCATAGCGCTCATAATTATAAGAGAAACTTAATTAGATTTAAGGATTGAATCGCCCACTTTGCTCTAAGCTCCACAAGATGGCGCTAGGCTTTACGTTCGGTCCATGCGATAATAATTAACATTTTAAATGGAATTAGAAATATATTTTATATAGGTATATTATGTGCTATATTTATTATAATGTGATGAAAATTTATATATATATATATATATATAATATATATATATGTGTGTGTGTGTGTGTGTGTCATTTTTAATGTGATACAGAAATAAGTTATTAAGAGTATGGTAAATAAATAACAAAAAATTAACAATTAGTGTCAAATCAGATGCATAAATGAAAAATTAAATAAAAAAAAAAGTCGAAAAGAAATATACAGAAACCAAATTTTCAATTCAGTTTTTTATTATTTTTCTCCCTAATTGTCTGCAAACTATGCCGCAAAACTCTCTTTACGTAATACATGAAATAGAGTCATAGGCCTTTTTAAGCTAATTAAAAACGAAGCTAATTCGCCAAACCTTCTGTAAAACGCGACGCGGCTGGGCCTAAAATTAATTTTGCCTTTTACCCTTCATCCAACTTTGAATTAGATTTACCTGTGTAATTACCTGTTAATTGAGACGTAGTCGGAGTTTCCATTCAACTGGAATACTTGTGTGTATATATATATATATAGATATATATATACCTATGTACACACGAGGTTACTCTACGTGTTGTATACTATGGCCAATTAGTCTTTCACTTTTTTACTAGGACATTTACCATACTACAAGCTATCTTCATTTGGGTCCGCTTGCTGCGTCACGAGGATAATTGCTCTAATAGTTTGGCAAACTGGATTTTATTCCAGTATGGAGCGCAATAATTGCTTACAAACTATATGTATGTGGTTACAATGAGTCTTTTATTTTTATAATTTGATAAAATTGTTGTTTAAGTCTTTCGTGTATATAATAACCGCGATCAAACTTGGCAATTGGAATCCGTGGAAGCGCGTTACACATTATTTTTTAAAGAGAAATTGTTCTTTTAGATAACGCGACATAGATGGTAAATACTTTAAATTAATTGGATATAAAAAAAAAGAATTTTAAATCGAAATTAAAGTAGGAAATTAAGTTATCAACGATCGTATAAGGCCATTTTTACACTATTCCAAATATTTAATTATTTTTTAAACTTATTTTTCAACTCGAGTCGTAGTTACGGTGAATTTAGCGTATCTTGTTTAAAGCGCGTGTAAAATCCCTCCTCCTCGTAGTTTTACATTCTCAGGAAGAGTTTTATTCTACCTATTTCTCTGTCTGTCGAGACAATGAGGTAGTCATTGAGATATTTAGATAGATAGGTCTGCGGATAATGGACAATTTGTTTGGAGAGTAATTTCGTGTGCAACGGTGCGTTACAGTAAAAAAAAAAAAGCATTTGTAAAGACAAAACGAGGAATTTTAAACCGCTTTATACACGAAAGTGAAATTTAGTTCAAATTGTAATGTTAAACCAACTAATAAGAGTTTGGGGAAATTCTCTTAAAAATTTATATACTGTTTCAATGCATTCTCTTAAAAAAATGTCTGAGTCACGGTACAGCTTCAAATAGGGGCGTGGGGCTTAAATGACATGTGTAAGGAACACTTTTTCAATAATACATTAAATCTTAAATCTAAACGAGTTTAAAATCTCTCTCTCTCTCTCTCTCTCTCTCTCTCTCTCTCTGTATTTCTGTACTTCGTTGATTTAACCAATGATGTTGCTCCCTTAAATTATAGTTGATTGATATGCTAATTTAGTGTTGTTCATTTGTCCACCATATTCATACAATTCACTTTGAAGGTGTTGTGAGTTGGTTCGTAGTTGTCATAAACTTAAAAAATAAGCGATGTGTTTATGTACTCCTGTTTAAAATAAAGGAATTAAGTATAGATTGAATATTAATTTCATTCCTTGATTTCATATCGCATGCGCTCAACCTCAAATCCTTTCACCACCAACATTATATGCAAGTTCAATTTTTCGTAACTGTCTATATAAACGTGCTAACACCGTTCTGGGTCCTTTACTTTTTATCATCTATATTAACAATATAGACATTGGGCTCTTAAGCACAATTTCTAAATTTGCAGACGACACCAAGTTAGGAAATAGTGTAAGTAATAAGGAGGGCGTAAGAACGCTTCAAAATAATCTTGATAGTTTGGGCGAATGGTCTGCTACTTGGCAGATGCCATTTAACTTTAGGAAAAAACTTGACTGAGACCGATCTTGAGAAAGACTTAGGAGTTTAAATTAGTAATATGGGCAGACCGTCAAAACACTGTGCAGAAGTCGAAAAGAGGGCCTTGAAAATACTTGATTATATTAAAAGACAGTTCCAATTTAAAAACAAGGTTGTAATGTTTCTTTATAATTTACTAGTTAGACTTCAACTCGAGGATTGTGTGCGGCTTTGGTCTCCATCCCTTAGGAAGGATATAGAAAGGTTGGAAAGGGTACAAGCAAGGGCCACAAAATTGATCCCTTCAATGAGATTGCAAACCTACCACCAAAGATTAGAACGCTTAAATCTGTTTACTTTAGAGACCAGGAGGTTGCCGTTCAGCTTCTTCAAATTTTCAAGATGTTCAATAGAATAAACAGGGTAAACTACGGGAAATTATTCTTATTTAATATCAATCCGACAAAAAATAATGGTTTTAAATTGGAACCTAAAACATTAAGCATCTCTATCTGTGGTAATTTCTCCCATAAAATAGTTAATATCTAGAACCAACTTCCCTCGGAGGTTGCTTCAAGACAGAGTGTAAACATTCTTAAGAATAGACTGGACAAAATTCTGAATACACTCAGGGTTTAAGATTGTTCTCATATATAATATACTGTAATCTAAGAAAATAGTACTATACTGTAACCGTGCGGGAGTTTCTTTAAACATTTCCTCCTACACTTAATTCTCCCCCCAACTTTAGAGAGACGTCTCTGGTTGATTGTGCCCCACATAACATGATTAACCATCGAGCAACTCATTTTTTACCACTTGCTTCATAAACACCTTTAAGTGGGAAACTCTTGAATTAGCCGTAGCAACAATGGGTGATCAGTCACTCACGAAACACTTTCATTCCCAATAAGGTGAATCCATGAGGACAGATAAAGGGACCTCCCACTGATATTCCTCGACGGAAAGAGATTTTCTCTACTCTTGTGGTGTCACGACAGCGCGAAGTATGAGCGACTCAATATATCACTTGTTTCGTAAACACCTTTCATGGCGGGAGATCCACGTTGAAACTCGGAAACATTCAAAGAGTTCGCAGACTCATACATAGGACAGACATCCAATTACAGAATACACGCTCACACACTTGCGCGCTTTGTTAATATGTCTAAGAAGAGAGTAGAAAAATATTTTGTAGAAAAACATAATTTCATAACAAAAATGCATGACGTGGTTTTGGTTGGCTGGATGCACGTGACGGGTAAGGGTATGGTGTGGAAAGTCTGATTTCTGTTCTTAATTCTTGTTTCCATATGTTCGAGGGTTTTGTGACAATACCACGTGGTTGATGCGTGATCGGCACAAGTATATTATTGGTTAGTTTATGCAGCGGTGCTATTTAGTGTTCGATCTCTTTGTGCATGGCATAATTGTAAAGCTAGCTTCTATTCTCCTCTTTGCCGTAAATTTTCCTTGACTACTTTTCCAGGGTCAAGGTATTTTCTTCAACTTTTTTCCATACCCCTACTACCACTAAAATAGTTGAAAAAATTAACAGTTTAATAACAGGAACCACCCCGAGTGGACCGAAAGGTCTTTGTTACAAGAAGTTACAAGGACAAGAGGAAGCCTCACTGATTTCACGGAGGTTGGATTATTTACGAAGGTTGTACGCGATCTTGTTACTCACTTTCCACTAATACGTAAAATGAAACCTACTCAAAAACTTGGTTTTTATTGATTTCTTTCCATTCTTATTTGTATCCGCAAATCGGTGACAAATAAAATTCGATTATCAACTACGTACCGCGTGATATGAAGAAACTTATTCACTATGGGATTATCTCTTTCTCTGCCCTACTCACTCGCTCACTCACTCATTTATTCTTCCTCACTCAGCTCACTTTCTTTCTCCTTTACCAAATCTGCCTTTCGTGTCTTTCTCTCTTACTCGGTGCACTCCTAATTGCTTCCTCACTATACTCACTCCCTGTCTTTTCTTTAACCGACAATATATTCAACTCGTTTACCAAATTTTTTTCTCCCTCATACTGAACTCAGCGTCGTTTCGATCTCTCTTACTCAACTCGCTCCTTTCTTTTTTCTTCCTACCTCAACTTACTCCATTCCACCCTTATTCAACTCACTCCCTTTCTTTCCTCTTTCCTCAAAGCACTCCATTTCTTTTCTCCTTTCCTCAACTCTCTCTCTCTCTCTCTCTCTCTTTGTTTAATCCAGTCCCTCTCTTTGCCTTCTCCTTTATCCCTTTCACTCCCTTTTCTCTCCCTTACTCCATTAACTCCCTTTATTTTCTCTCTCTCTTACTCAACTCATTGACCGTCTTCTCCCTTACCCCACTCACTCCTCTTCTTTCCCTTATACTCTCGGTTTTTAAGTCCCTTGACAAAGGAAGGGTGGAAGACCCTTGTCCTTTGCCTCCCCTTTATTAATAAATAATGAAGGCGTTTGAATCAAGTGAGATCTCTGTCTCGTTTAGAACTCAAATTTTAGTTTAATACAGACAATAAATATGAGACGAAATTTGAGATCGGTTTTTGTTCATATACTCATACATACTCTCTCTCTCTCTCTCTCTCTCTCTCTCTCTCTCTCTCTCTCTCTCTCTCTCTATATATATATATATATATTATATATATATATATATATGAAAAATTATTTCACGAAAGTGACACGTGAAAAATATTTATGATGAATTCGTGGTTTTATTCATCATATAATATATATATATATATATATATATATACACACATGGAAATAGTAGTACTAACAGTATTTTTAATCCTAATAATGAATACGACAAATAATAATATTTATTAATGTTAATTTTTAAATGGTTTAATAAAGCCATTTATATTCATGACTCGTAGGGAACCCTCATTTTATGAAGTGGGGCAAATTGGCATGGCAAAATGATGATGAGATGATGGTTGTTGGGTATATGGAGGGCATTTGTAATTGATTTTGAATTGAATTTTCCAGGCCATTCGTTCTTTTGATTTCGTTGTCGTGCCGTTCTCGTCTATTCTTTGATGGGATCCGTTCCGCAACACTCGAAAGGAAACAATTCGAGTAAGTAGGTTTACCAGAACTCTAATAGAATTATTGGGCGAATTTTCTTGCTCTGCCAAGCGTTAACTGCGAGTACTTGACTTTATTTGACGAAGTTAATGCGCTATTATCCCGGCTAAAATAGGTCTTAAAGACGAGGGTATAAAGTTTAAGTTTCTTTAACACGCAGTCCCAACGAGATGCGTATATTAGAAATGGAATAATACCCAATACCGGCCCAGCATTTTGTTTGCTTAGAAGTGAGCGAATACGGTATATATATATATATATATATATATATATATATATATATATATATATATATATATATATATATATCAAAAGGATTAGGAAAGAAAAGGAGTTTTGAGCTTTAGGGTCTAGTGTCGTAAAGACGAACGAACGGGTGCTCCGTTTTCATACTTACTCGCGGGGAGAGTGATTGATAGCATCTGTTGTTTGAAGATCCTAAACAAGCGTTTGATACACCGTGTGCCACTCCATAAAGTTTATCGATTTGAGGAAGGAAAAGCCTTTCTCTGCCTTTTAATTGCTCATTAATCATTTGACGCCTCTTCAACGCTTGATTATTTTCGGCTGATGGAGATAACAGGCTGGCTGGTTGGTTAGTTAGTATATATATATATATATATATATATATATATAACTGGTTGGCCAAATGAGATTTCTATTTTCATTATTATATCTTATCTTATAAAGAGGGATTAGGAGTGCCTCTTTTCTCACACACACACACACACATATATATATATATATACACACCTCTGGTTTGGTTAAACCTATGGTTAGTTTCCACCCGAATTGTTCATTCTGACGAAGGTCAAGCTTTTCACTCCACCTTAGACCTACAGTTTAACGTGGAATCCGAACCACGCCCCACCAGCATCCCAGCGTCTTAATCACTAGGCCACCCAGGGTACCCATTTATCTACCAACTACTTTCTTTATTGTGTGGAAGGATGAACAGCTGGGTTTTGCTGCACGCGGCTGCCGTCACCGGGTCTCGATCCCGTGGCCGATGGATTTGTAGTCAGCGACGCTAACCACTATACCACCCCCACCATATATAGAAAGAGAGAGAGAGAAAGAGTTGAAAAAAATAAATAGACACGTTTTGTTTTTTTCCCATTATTTTTTATTTGATTATAAAAGTCATTAAATAATACTAAATTTTGAATCAGTAAATGCAAAGGGGAAAGGAATAACCATTTCAAATATATCGATTTAGGTAATTTATTATTTATTAACTGTTATAATCTAGTACAAAAAATGTCGAGAAATCAAGTGTCTATTTACTTTTGTCAACGCTCTCTCTCTCTCTCTCTCTCTCTCTCTCTCTCTCTCTCTCTCTCTCTCTCTCTCTCTCTCTTTCTTATATACTATATATATATATATATATAATATATATATATATATATATATATATATATATATATATATATATATATATGTTTCACTATTTGCATAAAACTTATTTGAACTCTATTTTTTAATATTATTTCATATTTATTAAATCTTTTTTTTTTGGTGTGTGTGTGTCTATCGTCGATTACCCAAGTGTTGATACATACACTGTCCCACACTTACAGTATGGGACACTATATGGGCATATAAGAAACATCTAAGATTACAGTACTACACTATACGTAAGTTATATACGGTTACGTACCTTTTACATATAAACGCATATGGCAACATTTATACAGGGTTATCCAAAAGTCTGAATTCATAGGAATTTTAATTTTTTATTTTGTGTCGAGGAAGTAACATTGAATAAAGATGAATTTTCACAAATCGTATGGAATTAGAAGCGTAATAGATATTGCTGTGAGAGACGTAACAGTAATCATCCGAACTGTAACCCCGTATCTTACATTGCTGTAGTGAAGTTGGTGTCTCAGTTCAGCGATCGACCCAGAACGGCGACTGATGAAGTAACGAACACTGTGCATGGTACATGGGGTTTATGGGTCTAGATGATTACTGTTAATTCTTTTACTAACATCATTTACACAAAAAATGATTCTAACACCTTTTTTATTCGGAGATATTTCCTGGAAACAAAAAATTAAAGATTTTTACGGTCCACACTTTTTGGAAAAAAAAAAAAAAAAAAAAAAAATATATATATATATATATATACATATACACATATATATACACACCTCGTTAACCTCGTTTAAGTTCCGTGTGTTGCTTTCTCTTCACACGAAGGTCAAGTTGGTGGCCCCCGCCTCTAGGGCTGGCTTGGTGGAGAACGAGTTGCTCTCTTACGCTCTCCACCACATAGCCAGGTACACCCGGTTCATTTGGTACTGTCCTGAGCCAGGCATCTAGTCTTCTCTTGAAGACTTCAACTTTGACCCCTGTAACGCTTCTGAGGTCCTTTGAAAGCTGGTTAAAATGTCTTGGCCCCCTGACAACCAAGCTATTTTCCTTCAGTGTTGAGGAGGTCCCTTGTCGGGCCTTTAATTTGGGAACACTACACATTCTGCCTTTCCTATTTTCCAGCGTTGTTTAGATGGTAATTGGGTTTAGTTTGAGGTTTGGTACCAGTTTTTCGATCATTTTCCAGATGTAGATTATGGTGTACCTCTCTCTTCTTCTTTCCAGGGAGCAGTATTCAAGTTTTGGTATGATCGGTGTTCTCGGCAGGGGAATCATTACTGTCTTGTCCCTCCCTTTGAACGTCCTTAGTACCTGTCCCGTGACTCCTTTTGCTTTGTTTATTGCTATCCGATTTTGTGTCTCGAGTTTGGCATCATCGGTCATTATTACCCCCAAGTCAACCGCTTTCGTGCTTCTCTAAATTTCCTGTCTATCTGGAGCATAATATGCAGTCTGTTTAAGTTCCTCATTTTTATCATACCTCAACAGCTGAAATTTCTCGGTGTTAGATTTCATATTGTTGTCTTCTGACCATTTGTATATTTTGTTTGTGTCCCTCTGCAAGGCCTCCACCTCATTTGCATCGCTGATTTTTCTGGTGATCTTTCTATCGTCCGCAAAGGATGTTACTATACTGTTGCTGTTTACTCCACTGTCTATGTCTGTTAGCATGATAATGATCAGGAGTGGGGCCAGTACTGTACCTTGCGGTACTGAGCTGCGTACTTCTGATTCTGATGATGATATACCTTGAATTCTGACGACCTGTAGACGTTCTCTGAGGAAGTTGTCGATCCATTTTCCCACTTTGCCTGTTATTCCCATATGTTTCATTTTATGTGCTATTATACCATGACCGACCGTATTTGGCGAAAGTTTTAGCAAAATCTATGTATATGACATCATAGTTTTCATTGTCTCCAAGTGCATCTAGGATATTGTTACAGTACTCTATAAGTTGTGATAGGTATGATCTTCCTGATCGGAATCCGTGCTGATTTTCGTTGAATCTTTCCAGTGTCTCCAAGAAGTCATAAATTTTCTCTCTGACTATTCTTTCAAATATTTTGGTGAGGTGGGACGTCAATGACACTGGTCTATAGTTCTTTGCTTGAGATCTATCCTCTCTTTTATATACAGGGTGGCCCAAAAGGTACCTACCAACATTAACTTACATTTTCTCCGAAACGAATGAATAGAATTCGATGAAAATTTGTTGACCCACTGTACTACTCACTCCATTTGTTTAACATCAGTTTGGAGAGAATGTCATTGGTTTGGACTATCGGAAGCACTATGGAAGCGGCATTGATTGGCTTGTCTATTTACCGCCTGATCTCAACCCGTGTGACTTCTTTTTGTGGGGATCCCTCAAAGATAGAGTTTACCAGAGCAACCCAAAGACTTTGGAGTTGCTGAAATCATCGATTGAACGTCAAATCGTCGACATTCCGACAGAAGTTCTCCACAGCGTGGTATCGAACTTCTGGATGAGGTTGCGAAAAATCGTCAAAGTGGAGGGACAGCACATCGAACAAATTGTCATATAAATGGCTTGAGATGCTGATTTGAATGGCGTTTGAACTATCTTTGTACTCTCAATAGTTTTGGTGAAATAAAGGCTTAAATTTGGTAGGTACCTTGTGGGCCACCCAGTGTTCCTTAGGATGTCATTAGACGAAAGCGCTTGAGCACCACTTTGTGTTTCTTTTCCTTTCGTGGTTTTATTATTTATTATTATTATTATATATATATATATATATATATATGCTGCAAACCCACAGGGAAAAAGAAAAACGATTCCAAGGCCTTTCGTGTATTCAGAGCTACACCTCGTCAGGGAATGACGTCATTCCCTGACGAGGTGTAGCTCTGAATACACGAAAGGCCTTGGAATCGTTTTTCTTTTTCCTTGTGGGTTTGCAGCATTCATTCATTTCACGTGTTTAATTGTGAAATTCATCCCATATATATATATACCGGTATATATATATGTAACGTAAAGAACGACGCTTGTATAGGAGAACATTCCGCGCAAGATGAGGAGGGAGAACGAACAAATGAAAAAATGAGGTAACCACCCGGGAATCGAACCCGGGATCTTCCGATTGCCGGTCAGATATGATAACCACTACACCATGGTCCTCACTCGATCAGAAGTCGTAATTCTCCTACATACGCGCAGAAACCAATGCCCCGAGGGGGGGCACCTCCCGCATGCCGCACCTATATATACTTTTCAACTGCAAAGAACACGCAGTATAATTAACGTAAAGAACGACGCTTGTATAGGAGAACATTCCGCGCAAGATGAGGAGGGAGAACGAACAAATGAAAAAAATGAGGTAACCACCCGGGAATCGAAACCGGGATCTTCCGATTGCCGGTCAGATATGATAACCACTACACCATGGTCCTCATTTTTTCATTTGTTCGTTCTCCCTCCTCATCTTGCGCGGAATGTTCTCCTATACAAGCGTCGTTTTTTACGTTAATTATACTGCGTGTTCTTTGTAGTTGAAATGTATGTATAGGTGCGGCATGCGGGAGGTGCCCCCCTCGGGGCATTGGTTTCTGCGCGTATGTAGGAGAATTACGACTTCTGATCGAGTGAGGACCATGGTGTAGTGGTTATCATATCTGACCGGCAATCGGAAGATCCCGGGTTCGATTCCCGGGTTGTTACCTCATTTTTTCATTTGTTCGTTCTCCCTCCTCATCTTCCGCGGAATGTTCTCCTATACAAGCGTCGTTCTTTACGTTAATTATACTGCGTGTTCTTTGCAGTTGAAATATATATATATATATATATATATATATAAAACAATTTTTTGAGATGATCTATTTGGATTTTAATCTTTGTTGCAATACTGTATACTTAAATGATTTTAATATCACTATTAGAAATAGAAATAATATTGTATAGAAAAATATATGTGTATATGTTACAGGGAATCTGTGTAACTATGGATTTCATGTAAGGTTAAGTCGTAATATTTTCGTTAAACCTACGCGAAAATTATTGAGTGCCCGGTTCCGTGAACTGTACGCCCTTGACGATTGGTTAGGTTAAGTCGTAATATTTTCGTTAAAACTAACGAAAATATCACGACTTAACCTTACATGAAATCCCTGAACATTTTAGGGATTTCATGAAATCCCTAGTTACATAGATTCCCTGTAACATATATATTAAGTAAAATTGTTGAACGTAGCTGAAAACCGCGATGAAGTTGTGGTGGTCAGCAGCCTGTTGTTACACATCTTAATTAACCCATTACATCCGATGAAGGATCTACCAAGCAAACTTTCAATATCTTTTGAGATTTTAATGAATAAAAGTCAAATAAAGAGAACTACAATTTCACCTATTAATGGTTTTCATTACAAAATTGGTTTGTGAAGCACGTGATAAGAATTAACCTATTTATTAGGGTGGAATGAGCGGTACTAGGCCTAAACAGATAACATAAACTATTAACTGTGTTGCCAAACATTCAACGCGTGCGGGAGTGACAATTTTAAAGTTGTACTCGGTCGAGTCCAATGGGAAAGAATGGGTTAACTTAAGGTAACTTCCCGTTTATTGCGTGACCTTGGCTTCGTGCTATAACAGCGCGGTCATACATCGCATCATGGCCTGTACATCATCCAGACGCGGAGGACGGTCACTCGTCTAACTACTACTACCTGGACCCCAACGTCGATTAACTCTATTGATCGAACGGGAAGCGATGTTCTATCGTGCTACGACTTTACCCTCTCGTATTGAACAATTTGATTTGTAAAACGAATCAACATGACCCCTCTCGTACCATTATAGATTCACAGCATACCTACCACGACCTTATATACAGTTTTCAGCTATTTGTTTACATTTCCAACATCATATTATAACTATATTTACTGACGCTAGATGGCGTATATAAACGGATGAATTGTACGTATGATTTAGCTGTTTATACGCGCAAATACAAACAAAAAAATTCATCAATTTAAAATAGAAAAATGAAAGTACAGTGTGTTCATAAAGTGACGCGAGTTAATATAGTGAAGTAATTTTATTGTTTAAAAAATTACACGCGTGACTATGAACACCCTGTATTAAAAATACACAAAGTTTTGTCATTTGGATCATTTTTTATTAAAATGGAAGTTGGACGACCAGGTAGAAAGAAGAACTCAATTTTAAGTTCTTTTATTTATGTTATTTGCTTTAAAGAATACCCGTGGATATTTGATTTCTGATGGTCAAAGTAACGTAAAACCAAGAATATTGAAATACTTCGGAATATTAATATGCAGAGTTCTAAACTTTCAGCAACAGTCGTGGATCAAAGTTTAGAATCCCTCACAAATTTTTGCGATATTTTGCATTCAATGTCTTTAAAGTTGGAAAATGACATGCTGAAATATGTGAAATTACAAGGTGACATGATAGGAATAGTATCTCTCCCTTACAGTGATGAAAAGTAGTAGGTATTATTGTGCATTTCATGGACAATTTTTAAATAATGATATAAAATTTAAAGCATTCCATTCCTTTCTATAGTAAATAGTCTTGTTTTAATAATATTATCTCGTATTTTCGTTTAATTATTAATTTTGTTTATTTTTCAAAATATCGTTCTGAATCAAACTTAAATTTATTACAGTTTAGACGAATGAAACCATAATTTTCGTGGATACTCGATTTTCTATGGATACTAATGTATCCATACTACATGTATCCAATGTATCCATCCACACTATACTAGTGTCTCCGAGCAACTGATACAATGAGCAAACCAACATACTACAATAATTCCGGCATTACTTTTGCTGGTTTAGCCGGGGAAAAGGCTGTAAATTCCTTATTATACCTTTAGCTCGTGCGCATTATCTTGAGAGTTCCTAGGCTACAAATGGGGGAGAAAACCGGAAAATTCCCCAGAGAAGAGCGAGGCCAACTGGACGTACTTATAAAAAAAAAAGTTAGTCAAAGGCAGGGATATAGCCTCCTGACTTCGAATACCTTAGTAAGCAGTATGCGGAATCATAAAAAGGGTTTTCGAGGATGGTGAGTGTACAAGCCAAAAAACAAGATTCGGTAGGCCACGAATAACGACTCAACACACTGACACTGCCAGAAGGAGATCCCTACTCCAGTCAGTAGAAGTACCATTAGACGA
>JAJOZX010002221.1:295000-310000 GCA_023014485.1 Bathynomus jamesi
TGCAACCCCTGAATTTCGTTCAACCATTACTGACATACCATCAGTTACAACTGCAAATTGAGAAGTAGGTACACACCGTGTACCCGCGTGTCCCCCCCCATTTCCATCACTGGACTCATGTCAAGAGCGTTGTTTACTCCATTCGCCACAAGATTTGGCAGAACTGAAAGCATGTATCGAAACTATAGTGCATTAAGTCATACGGCAAGAAATTGAGAATGTTTTCCAATCCCTGCAGAATAGAATCGAATGGTGCATTGCCGAAGATGGAGGATATGTTGAAGGGTAAAGTGCGGGTGTGAACTATGAAAAACTTTGTCATAGATTTTCATGATATGTGCTATTTTGTTCTATTTGGATTTGGAATAATATATATATTATATATATATATATATATATATATATATAATATATATATATAATAATTTATTCATCGATGCATTCATAGTTTAAGTGGAAGTATAAAGAGTTAAACATCTTTTTGTATAGTATTATAGAGCATCATTCCGTCCATACGCCCATTTCAGGGTACGAACAGCTGGCAGCAGCATTGCCAAGCAAATAGGGGATCAAAGTACTGACGTGACTTCCGTACGTGGTTCATCACCATCGAAAGCGACATTGCCTCGTGTTAGTCTAGTCAAAAGATCATCCATATTCGTATTCAATTGATCGCAATTTTCGTTAGTTTGTACTGCAGACACCTCCAGTTATTATCAGTCCTGGTGCATGATTCTTCAGAAGCAAGATTCTCCGCAAATTTGTGCTTCCTCCCTAAGGCAGCACAAATTTACCTGTATCAATCACAGTCATACTCGTACTCCCTCAGGCTTGCTCTACATAAACTGGACTAAAAACCCACAAGTATTCGCAATCGCAAACCGTCTGTATACAGGCCTCTATTTAGCTTAGAATAATATATTTTTTATGCATCTGTAGACTCATCACGGAAAAACACTATAATTGTAAACTCAAAGGGAACAGAATTTAAAGAAGACTACGTCGTGTGTATATATATATATATTCCAACAAGCAATTTTATAAGTTATTTTGTCAACATATATTTTATTTAACGAATAAGGCTCGCTAAAAACCTCTTTAGAAGTTCCTGTCAATGGCTTAAATAATGACAGAGGTTTCCCATTAGTGTAGATCTTTGGTAAAAAGTGAACCACCTTCATTTGGGGCATACTTGCCCAACAAAAGGTATACAATAAAACAATTATCGGTGCATAAAAGGTCTAGATTGGTGCTCAATTTCAATGCGTGTGTGTCCTTAATTTCAATTTCAATGGTCTGTAAAATGAATGAGGTCGTAAAAGGTCTGTTATATTATGTAAAAAGGGAGCCGTTTTACACTACGTAACTTTCATAATTTGCTTTTTACAATCTCTTTACAACTCTATTATTAAAGGCTAAAATTCAAAAAATGTTATCGTTGTAACAGTAACTATGTAATTTCAGTAATTTGACATTCATAAAATGTAAATTGCGGGCGCGCACACACACACACACACACACACACACACACATATATATATATATTTGGCTACCCTACAAAGCCGCGACATTTTCACATCTGTATCGCGACATTTACCCAGTCTAAAAAATTAATAAATTTAGTCAAACCTAACCAAACCTTACTAACCTAGCCTAACCTTAATTATATCCTCTTTCTCATGATAAAAGATATCATTAATAAAAATAAACCACCGCGACACTGTTAATGTCGTGATACGCACGTTCATGTCGCGATGGGCTCTGTGTATATCCTAAAGATTTTTGCAATTCCGTAAGGAAGACAAGAACACACACACACACACACACACACACACACACGAATCGCCAGTTCCTCCTTTCCCCCTCAAAATTAAGGGGAAAAACTTGCGTTAAATAAAACAATATCAAACAATTGCAAATCTCGCACGTCACTGAGCGATGCGAACGATGTCATCAAATCCCCTTTCCTATTGCAACGTTCTAATTATTAATTAACATGCATATATATATATATATATATTTTTGGGGGGGGCGGTTGATATTTGTGCAAATCCCGCAAATGAGGCGGGATGCTGCAGAGAGGTTGAGCAGGTCGATCCTGAACCATCGTTCAAACTCACATAAAGTAAGCATATACTCGTGTATATACGTACTGTATATATAAATTATATATATATATATATATATATATATATATATATATATATAGAGAGAGAGAGAGAGAGAGAGAGAGAGAGAGAGAGAGAGAGAGAGAGAGAGAGAGAGAGAGAGAGAGAGAGAGAGAGAGAGAGAGAGAATATGTGACATCCCTTTAATATCATTGAAGGCAGATCATTAAATAGCTCTTCCGCGTGTATAGAGAAGACATCTGGATTCTGGATATAGGTATAATTGGAACTATTGTCCCAATTCAATGGATTGCCGAGCCCTCTATTATTCACTGTTATGCATTGTGCGTTAATGGGAATGATGATAATAGAACGGTCAAATGGGAAGCGCGGAGGAAATGGCTTGTGAATAGGATGGTTTAAGTAAATGGTTTTTCTTGCTTGTAATTGAATTACATTACGACGAATTATAGTTTGAACTGTTACAACGTTATTTTTCCATAAAAATATGATGAATGCTCTTAATTACGTACTGTAAATAATTATTACTTTATAATTATACTTATGCTCATATAATGCGTATAATGTATATATATATATATATATATATATATATATATATATATATATATATATATATATATATATATATATATATATATATATATATATATATATATATATATGCACCTCGTAACCTCGTAGCAGTTCCGTGCGTTGGTCTCTCTTCATACGAAGGTCAAGCTGGTCGCTTCGCCTCTAGGCATGTCAAGGTGGAAAACGAGTTGCTCTCTTGCGATCTCCATCGCACATAGCCAAGTACACCCGGCTCATCTGGTACCGCCCTGAGCCAAGCATCTAGTCTTCTTTTGAAGACTTCAACTTTGACCCCTGTGACGTTCCTGAGGTTTTTTGGAAGCTGGTTAAAAAAGTCTTGGCCCCCTGACAACCAAGCTATTTTCCTTCAGTGTTGAGGGTGTCCCTTATCGGACCTTTAGTTTGGGGAAAACTAAACAGTCTGCCTTTCCTATTTTCAAGCGTTGTTTGGGTGTTAATTGAGTTTAGTTTGAGGTTTGGTACCAGTTTTTCGATCATTTTCCATATATAAATTATGGTGTACCTCTCTCTCCTTTCCAGGGAGTACGGATTTAGTTTATGTAGTCTTTCCCAGTAGTTGAGTTCTTGGCTGTGAAATTTCTCCTAATGTCTTCTAGTTTATTAATTTCTTCCATTTTATATGGGGGCGTCAAGACTGAGCAGTGTTCATGTTTTGGTATGATCAGTGTTTTCAGCAGGGGAATCATTACTTTCTTGTCCATTCTTTTAAAAGTTCTGAGTACCTGTCCAGCAACTCTTTTTGCTTTGTTTATCGCTATCTGATTTTGTGTCTTGAATTTCGTATCTTCGGTCATTATAGCCCCCACATTTATTGCTTTGTTGCTTCTCTGAATTTCCTGTCTATCTTGGGCATAATATGCTGTCTGTTTAAGTTCTTCATTTCTTCCATATTTCAAGAGCTGAAATTTCTCGGTGTTAAATTTCATGTCTTCTGACCATTTGTATATTCTGTTCGTGTCATTCTGTAGGGCCTCCACATATATAAATATAATGTTATTCAAACTTTATAATTTATTGTTCGTATATACAACGCTTTATACAGGGTGATAAAAAAGTAACTGTTTTTCAATTCTTACATATATATAATGTTCAAATATGACGCATTACACATCAACATATAACGCTACATCAATATTAATATATATAAAATAGTTAAAATCCAGAAAATTTAAAAAAGAACATAAAAAAAGAACTAAACAACGAAAAGAGCGATCTTACTGAATCTTTCATTATAAGAAATACAAATAATTTTAATATTAGAGACGAAACTTTTCGACTTGATTTTGTCACTAATTTTTGTCTTCCAAAATCACCCTTTCTTCGGAACATTTTGTGCCGTTTTGAGTTGCCAAAGGCATAACGATTCTTTTAGAAAATTAAATTCTTTTTCACTTTTACATTTAGTTTCTAACATCGCCTGAAAGAAGTGGGTTGTCTCTCTCGAAAAGCTTCGCGATTTTTAGTAATTTTTATGTTCTGTCTTTTAAATTTTGGGGATTTTAACTATTTTATTACTTTTTACACGTTTATTGTGTCTTTTAACATTTTTTATATATATATATATGCCAGGTGTCCGCAAAAAATGTCCCTATTTCTAAATAAACGTTCTAAGCTAAAAAAAAAAGGAGTCTAGACACAAAGACAAAAACAATAGGTACGTAAAGCATAGGAGTTTATTAACGTTAATAATTAAACATGTTTAGTGTAATCACCATTTTTTCTAACACATTATTCAACCTAACACAAATATTTGACATAATTTGTGGAAGTAGCTCAGCTGGGATGTTGTTCATTACTTCATAGGCTTTGGTCTTTAGGTCTTCAAACGTCTTAGGCTCGATAGAATAGATCCTATCTTTTATGTAACCCCACAGAAAAAGGCGTGGGTGTGAGGTCAGGTGAGTATGGGATCCATTCCACTGTCTCTTAGAGGGAGATTAGTCGCGCGGAAAAATGCTTCCTCAAAAAGTTGCCAGTTTCACAAGCAGTGTATGGAGGTGTTCCATCCTGCTGAAACTACTGTGAATCTGGGGTAATGCAGTTATTTCTTTTACGGGGCAAACTAATTAGCTTTGGTAATTAGAAATCTTGTAGAAACCAGAAATTAGAAAGTAGGAAAAGTTATTGCTTTAAGTATGAAATGGTGAAAGAAGCTTTTTAATATACAATATTTATTAGTTATTAAGTAATGAAAGATTAGAAATGTATAGGAATATACATATAGGTATATGCGAAATTAAAACTCCAATTTGTTACCTTTTTGTATAGGAAACCCCCAATAATAAAATATACATCCATTATAAAATAATGGCCAAGTAAAAATAGGGGCATTTTTTGGGGACACCCTATATATATATATATATATTATATATATATATATATATATATATATATATATGATACACACAGATATACACACTTTAATTGGTATTCTCAATCTTTCATCTACTCAACCGGTCAACTTTGGAACAACCTTCCTCAATCCATCTTTCCCACTGCCTATGACCTTCAATCTTTCAAATGCAGTGTGTCCGGGCATCTCGAAATCTTTGGACCTTGATTTTGGTTCTCTTCTTCTATGGGGAGAACGTTTCTGCGGGTATTCGCTCTTGACACCTCCTTCCTACAAAAAAAAAAAATATATATATATATACACAAATCTAACAACCGTATATCCTCATTCTATTGACAGAATATTTCACTGACGCTTTGATAACTTGATCTAAAGCGTCGCCGGACCTAACCTCTGCTGACTGTCTATAACAAATGACGGCAGAGTGCGTCATATATTCGTCACGAAAGTGAATCATACCGATGTTATAATTACGTCCTTATTTCCTCATATTTTTGTTATAATGTCGTGAATTTCATTAATAACGTCATCATAGCTTTAACATGGCATCATTATTCAGTATAATGACGGCAGTATAACTGCAGTATAACGTCTACATGACTGTCAGATTTTCAGATGGTAATACGTCACCATGCTGTCATTGTATTGTCATATTGTTGTGGCAATGTCATGAATTTCAATAATGTCATTTGTATGAATGTATTCGGACTGCAATGTGTCGTTATTACGACTGTCACTTATTATATAATAATATGACTCCGTGTTGCTATCGTTTGTTTTAAAGCACCATACACTGTGCCGCGAAGTGAATGCCTTTTTGCTGTGAGGAAGAATATATTTCCCAGATAGTAATGAGTTATATACTCGTACAGTAGTTTTAAATGTTGCTTGTAGGATACTAGAATTCACCCTCATAAAGAAGTTACGAGTTCTAAATTTAGAAAGCTTTGAGTGCTATGTATCGAACCCACCATGGAAAGTGTGCCGACACATGAGAAAGGTTGAAAAACAGTTTCAGAGGAACTTAACTTGGCTCACAGAACACTCGTAGACGAAATATCGTTTCCCGAAATCTCGAACGATATTCGATAAGAGAATCTTCGAATTGAATATACGAAAACTGAGGCATGGGAATGAATTATTGAATTAATTACCTCCGCCCGTGCACAGCTTTCAAAAGTCTTTATATACCCACGTAACATACCCATACATGGAAAATGGAAACAAACCTACAAAAGAGTAACTGAAACAATTCGTTAATTTGCTAAAATTGCTGAAAGGGAAGAACCATCATTTTTAGTCCTGAATTTAAACAATATTTGCAACTCCATCATTTAGTAGGACGAGAGAGAGAGAGAGAGAGAGAGAGAGAGAGAGAGAGAGAGAGAGAAGAGAGAGGAGAGAAGAGAGGAGAGAGAGAGAGAGAGAGAGAGAGAGAGAGAGAGAGAGAGAGAGAGAATATTAATATAAATCATGTTCTTGTATATTATTAAAGTTGCGGTCACTTTTTAGGATAATTGCATTTTAATTATCCCCAAAAATGGCTTTATATATATATATATATATATATATATATATATATATATATATATATATATATATATCCAGAGTGTTCAAAAAGTAATGATGCAAAAATAATTGGTCATATTTTTGCTAATCACTATATATATATATATATATATATATATATATATATATATATATATAATATATATAGTTGTTTAATTTCTAAACTGTCCAAGTTTAGAACACTTTCACGAAATGACCATCACTCCTCGCTACAGTGCGTATTCAGTTGTGTTGGGGGGGAAGGGAAAGGTTCTAGCATGTTAAAAATGTTTTTGAGCGCTTAATAGGCCGTTGTGGACTGACAGCATGGCCACTGCGTTCACCCTTTAAAACGCTCGTGTATCGTGACAAACCCAGAGATCTGGCAGAGCTCCAAAGAATCAGAGGTTACTGGATCCATTCCACGAGAGCATCTTGCTAATGCTCTAATGGAGTTCGAGCGTCGAATACGCACTGTACACTGTAAAAATTAGAGGTTTTCCCGCTCCCAAATTACGGTGTAGTTATTTATTTGATATCATACGAATATTGCACTCCTTATTTTTTTTAATGCAGGAAGGAGAGGACCAAGGGCGAATGCCCGCAAAAGCGCCCCTCCCCCCACTCCCATAGAAGAAGAAAAGAGCCAAAATCAAGGGTCAGGGTTATCGAGATGCCTAGACACTGCGTTTGAAAGACTAGAGGTCGTAGACAGGGGGAAAGATGGATTGAGGAAGATTGTTCAAGAGTTGACCGGTTGAGTAGAGGAAAGATTGAAAATACCGATTAACCATTGCGTTAGAGAGTTGGACAGAAAAGGGATGAGAAAGTGTCGAAAGTCTGGTGCAGCGTGCTCTCCTTAAAGGAGGAGGGATGCAGTTAGATAGTTCAGAAGAGCAGTGTCCGTTATAATAGCGATAGTAAAGAGAGAGTGAGGCAACATTACGGCGAAGAGAGGAAATGAAGACAGTCAGTAAAAGACGGGGAATTGATGAGGCGAAAAGCCTTTGATTCCATCCGGTCATGTACGGCTGTGTGGGTTGAGCCACGCAATACATGAGAAGCATACTCCATACAGGGGCGGACAAGACCCCTGTAGAGACAGCAACTGAGCGGGGGTGAAGAAAATGCGGAGGCGGTACAACACACCTAAACTCTTAGCAACTGTTTTGGAAAGAGAGTATATGTGATATTTCCAGGAAAGATAACGAGAAAAGGAAATGCCAAGAATGTTAAGAGAAGAGGAAGGATTGAATTATGTGTAGTTGAAGGTAAAGGGATAATCGTGTGGAAGATTGTGACGAGTAGACAGATGAAAGAACTGAGTTTTTGAAGCATTGAAAGCTACAAGGTTTTCTCTGCCCCAGTCAGAGATAGCAGAAAGAGCAGAGGTCAGGTGCTCCATAGGTGTCCTACGCGAATCATGGAGTGGCTATTGAGAGGGACGCTTTGGGAAGGGGTGGAGAAGTGAAGAGTGGAATCGTCGACAAAGGAGTGAATAAGACAGAAAGTGCGAATTAAAAGATCACTAATAAATAAAAGGGAAAGAGTGGGTGACAGGACAGAAACCTGAGGAACACCACTGTTGATGGCTTTAGGAAAAGAATAATGGCCATCTACAACTGCAGCTAGAAAGGAAATTAGAGATGAAGGCAGAGATAGAAGGATAGAAACCGAAGGAGGGCGGTTTCAAAATTAAAGATTTGTGCCAAACTCTATCAAAAACTTTCGATATGTCAAGCGTAATAGCAAAAGTTTCACCGAAATCCCGAAAGGAGGATGACCAAGAGTCAGAGAGATATGCAAGAAGATCGCCAGTCGAGCGTTCCTTGCGGAACTCATACTGACAATCTGAAAGAAGATTGTGAGAAGAGAGGTGTTCAAGAATCTTATTATCAAGGATAGATTCAAAACTTTAGAAAGGCAAGAAATCAAAGCAATTGGACGATAGTTGGAGAGTTGAGAGCGGTTATCCTTCTTTGGGACAGGCTGAATGATAGCGGACTTCCAGCAGGAAGGAAAAGTACCAGCTGAGAGAGAAAGACGAAAGAGTTGCCTAGGCAGGGTGTCAGCACTGAAGCACAGTTCTTAAGAACAACAGGAGAAACACTATCAGGACCGTACGCTTTCCTAGAGTTGAATACGGATAGGGCAGAAAAAACATCGTTGGAAGAGATTCTAATTTGAGACATAATAAAGTCAGAGGGAGGAGAAGATGGAGGAACAGCACCGGAATCGTCCAGGGTTGAGTTGGAAGCGAAAGTTTGAGCGAAGAGTTCAGCTTTGTCAGGAGAAGAGACGGCGACTGAGCCGTCGCAATGAAACAGAAGAGGGAAAGAAGAGGAAGTAAAGTTGTTGAAGAGGTTCTTACCTAGATGCCAGAAAGAGCGATATGAATTAGAATTGCATAGGTTTTCACCTTTTTGTCTGATGAATGAATTTTTGGCGAGTCAAAGAACGGATCTTGCACGATTGCTGGCAGAAATATAAGCTGAGGAGTCAGGAGTTGGATGGCGACGGTACCTTCCGAAAGACTCCTCTCTGTTGCGGGTAGCATTAGAACAAGTTAAACGAAGATTTTTTTTTTGCATTAGTAGTAAAAATAGAATATGGAATGTACGCCTCCATGCCCGAGAAAATCACCTCTGTGATGCGCTGAGCACACTTAGAAGGGCCCCGGCCACGGAAGCAGTAATCATTTCGTGGGAAATCACAAAAGTACTGCTTAAGGGCTTCCCAATCAGCGACGTCAAAGTGCCAAAGGCGCCTCCTCTTGGGAGGATCCAAAGGCCGGATTGGAGAGATAGGACAGGAAACAGATATAAGATTGTGATCGGAGGAGCCCAACGGAGAAAAAGTTTTGCAGAGTATAAAGAAGGATAGAAAAAGATAGATAGAATAACCTTTATTAATAATAATAAAATAAATATTTTTTTTAAATTTACAATGACGTGAATAATTGTGAAGCTCGACTATTTATTTAATTTAATTTGGCCTTTAAGCTTTAGGCTTTACTGGGCTCTCATTAAAAATAAGCAGCTAGTTGTTATAAATTAATAATAATAAATAAATAAATAAGTAAATAAGTATTATTAATAGTTAAAACATGTATTACAATATTAAACAATATTAATGGACAATATTAAACAATATTAGTGGAGATTAATCCTAGATTTTTGTTAGTATGCCATTATTAATCGGGATTTCAACTTGGTTTTAAGCAAATTTACATTCACAATATTTTTTATATCGGCATGCAAGTCATTTCATAGTTTCAATCCAATGAAGATGGGTAGTTTTTGAGATGAAGACAATCTAAATTGAGGTATAACAAGCTTTGATCTATTTCTGGTCTGATACGAGTGGATTTCTTGATGAGTTACAAAATATCTATTCACCCATTGCAAATTAATGATTTTGTTCTTACACTCGTAAATAAAAATAAAATGTGCCAGTTTGGTTATATCGTTGAGCTTTAGTAGGTTTAGCTCTTTAAATAATGCACTAGAGTGATCAAGGAAATCAGCATCAGATAATAACCTTATTGCTCGTTTTTGGATGACAAAGATACCATTTAATGCGTTGTTAGCGGAGTTTCCCCAAACAAGGGTGCAGTATGTTATATAAGGAAGAACAAGAGTATGATAAAGAGTCAATAAAACTTGTTTAGGGACTACATTTCTAAGTTTAAACATTATAGCAACGCTCCTTGAAATCTTTTTCGCGATATAACTTACATGATCACTCCATTGCAAATTCTTATCTAGCATTACACCAAGAAATTTTGTTACAGTGCACTCCTTTATGGCGATTTCATTAACATTAAGTTCATCAAGATATACATTTCTTTTATTAGTAAAAATCATGAAATTTGTTTTACTGGTATTTAGGAAGAGTTTATTGGTGGTCAACCATTTCATTACACTGATGAATTCTGAATGAAATATATTCTTAGCTGTATTAACATCTTTGCAAGAAAAAGAGACAGTTGTATCATCTGCAAACATTATGAAGTTCAGTATATCAGATGAACGTGGAAGGTAATTTATATATAATAAAAATAACAGTGGACCCAGAACTGAGCCCTGTGGCACACCATGTTTGACAAGCGCTTTAGTTGAGCAAACCTTATTTACTGATACAAAATGATATCTATTGGACAAATAACTTTTAAACCAATCAATGATTGCTCCTCTAAAGCCGTAACACTATAATTTATTAAGTAGAATATTATGGTCTATTACATCAAACGCCTTACTCAAATCCATAAAAATTGATATAATTATTTCTTTGTTCTCCTTAGCTATATTTACATTTTCCATAAGATTTAAAATAGCCATTTCCGTTGTTTTATTATTACGGAAGCCATATTGATTTGGAGATAATAAATCGTAGGATTCTAAATATCGCTGCATTCTACTTTTTACAATTTTTTCAAAAACTTTGCTGAACACAGATAATGAACACACCGGCCTGTAATTTGTTGCTAGTGTAGGATCTCGCCCTTTAAAAAGGGGTGTTATACAACCAGTTTTTAGCACTGATGGGAATATTCCTTTGGAAATACTTTGATTGATAATTTTAGCCAAAGGCGATCGGGGATACGAGTAGGGTGCTGTACAATCCGCTCTAGGTAGTTAGTGATGTTAGTGAAATGGGAGGAAAGCCAAAGGTTGTGATGAACATTGAAATCTCCTAAAATGGAGATTTCAGCAAAGGGAGAGCAGGATAGAATGAATGTATTCCACTTTGGAAGTGAGGTTGTCAAAATATTTGGATAGTCAGTAGAATTAGGAGAAAAGTAAACAGCACAGATATATTTATGGAAGTAAATTAAATGTCTTTTTGTTTTAAGAAAAAAGGAAACTGAGTGATGTGGAAGTTTACTTTTTCCTGAAAAATTTAATTTAATTTGCTCCATTAGAAGTGTAAGATTTTCGTATGACATCGAAGAAATAACTACAGCAATTGGGTGACAGATGAGATGTCACCTAAATATTAGGAAAGTTTTCTTTTATTTTTTACAGTGTAGCGATGAGTAATAGTCAACGTGTGGAAATGTTTTAAACTTGGACAGCTTGGAAATGTAAACAACCATATATGTATAAACTGTATATAATGATTAATAAAAAAATGAAACCAGTCATTTTTCCACCATTATTCCTCGGACATCCGTGTGTGTGTGTGTGTGTGTGTTTGGGGTTTGGGGTTGGGGGGTTGGGGTTTCTTCTTAAGAAAGTTAACAGATTGGGATTTTTATTCCGTGTATACTTATACATCTGTAATCTTTCATTACTCAATAACTTATAAATATTGTATATTAAAACTGTTCTTTCACCATTTCATACTTAATTAAAGCAATAACTTTTCCTAATTTCTACGAAACTAGGGAAAGACGATACCAGCTACCAATAGACTGTAGCCTAGTGAGGCCATAGAAAACCTTACTAGGCCATAGACTTTAAGGAAAACTCAGTCTTGTCTAAGACTCCGTAAGGACTTAGCCTGTGACAAATTCTGTGACGTAGGTGCGGAGGAACTTTTGCTGAATATATGGATGCAGAGATCCACTTGATAGAAAGATAATATCAAATTGTTAGAAAATTTCAAGCAAAAGGAAATGTAAGCAATCAACATAAGGTTAATAGTAGTAGGCGATGATGCACAAGAACTGTGCAACACGTAAATATGGTTCATGAAATTAATGCTCGCAGTTAGCAGAAGAAGGTTTTGCACGAACATCTGTGCATCGTATATTTCCTACCGAATTAAACCCTTTTTCCTACAGAATTCATTCACAAGCTTCACTGATTAATGTCAGGCCAGGTGGGTGGGCAGTTGCCCACGTAGAGAAAGATTTCACCTACCTACTAAAATAAAGTAAGAGCATATATATGAGCATATACATTTAATTTGATTTGTTTTATTTGTGATCAAATACAAATACCCAAAAAAAAAACTATTTTAACCTACCCACTAATATTGTTTTAAAGTAGCCCTGCCTCAAAACCACAAAAATTAAATAAATTTCAACAACTAATTTCCATTAAACTTATCACGTACGTCTTCAAGACAAAAGAAACCTGACATAGACTGTCCCAAGCCAGCCAGCCTCATACAAAAATAGAGAGGGAAAACAGTGACGACCCCACTGTCCGCTTCATAGTTTATTTGGTTCGATGCATGAACATGGCTTCAAACTGATGGTGGTTTTATCTTCCCTGGTTGATGGCGGCGGTATAATGCCATTTAGTCCCAATCAACAAGAAGTTGCCCCGAAGGGATATATATATAAACCTTTTCATATTGGGCGGAAGGAAACTTGGCACACACACACCACACACACACACACACACACACATTCTGTCATCTTACGGTGTTTCCATCATGGTGAAATGGCGTAAATATTGATTTCACATGAGCAGATCTTTTTGGGGGTTCCAGGATAGCGTGATCGGTAAAATCGTTCACCCTGAAACCATGCGATGCTCACACTTTTGCACTCAAATGTATTTTTCTTCTCTTCCTTTCTTTCCATCTCAGTGAAATTTTTGCAGTTGAAGCATTTATTTATCTTCAAGTAAATTGCCTTTAAAAATGAACATTAACACCATTATTTGAAGGAAACAGATGTTGAAAATAACATGCAATTCTGATCACATCAAAGCATCAGATCTGATTGACACGTTGTCCACTTTTAGAACGATTATTAGGGTTTTTTTTTTTTTTTTTTGCATAAAGAAATTGAAGCAATGTTCTTTGAAAGTTTATAATTACAATTGATGATATGATGAAATAATTAAGTTTTTCAGTTTTATTATCTCTCTCTCTCTCTCTCTCTCTCTCTCTCTCTCTCTCTCTCTCTCTCTCTCTCTCTCTCTCTCTCTCTATATATATATATATATATATATATATATATATATATATACAGGGTGGGCCGAAAGTCTGGATCCATAGGAAAATATTTATTTTAATACATAAATTACAACAAATGGTAAATACTTAAAATGAATATCAACTTTAACTCGTAAATGCGTATCCGTGATACTGTACAGTAGTTCGTACTCCAGTATAAATATTCAAATACTTTTTTATTTCAGCCCAGAAATGGCTTCGAATCTAACAACAGAAGACCGGGTAGAACTTGTGCTCATGTACGCAAGACAGGGCGCTACACACAGAGAAGTTGCTACCGAATTCAATAGAAATCATCCTGATAAGCATCCAGTAACACATGCGACTGTTGGCAAGTTGTTTAAACGTTTCAAAGAAACAGGAAGTGTACATGATCGACGGCGTTCTGGTCGTCCAAAAACTGCAACGGATGAAAATACCTCTGCAATGGTATGTGAAACTTTAACGAATAGTCCAGTAAAGTCAACAAGAAGATTATCAAATGAAACACGCATCTCGAGAACGTCAATTCGAAGAATTATTAAAAATCATAAATTCCATCCCTAAGTGTCTCGATGTCAGAGGCCGCCAATTTGTGCATTTGTTATAATTTGTTGTTTATACTGGAGTACGAACCACTGTACAGTATCACGGATACGCATTTACGAGTTAAAGTTGATATTCATTTTAAGTATTTACCATTTGTTGTAATTTATGTATTAAAATAAATATTTTCCTATGGATCCAGACTTTCAGCCCACGTGAAATAAAGAAATGGTGCATACCCACATCAAAAAGTGAATTAAGCTATTCCAAGGTCTTTCGTGTATTCAACATTTCCTGACGAGGTGTGCTGTCGAATCCACGAAAGATCTTGAAATCGCTTTTCATTTTTCTATATGAGTGTGCATTATACATATATATATATATATATTTCGTAACATGTTATCTTTCTGAGATTCTTCCTGTAATTGCTAATGAATTCCTCATAAATACAACTATACTGTAGTGCATCCTTGTGGATTTTTCGCTTCATTTAAATATATTTTATCGATGTATTGATTACCAGATAAGGATACCTACTTGGAAGCATTGATATCTCCGCTTTCATAAAATTTCATAATTAGCTTAATATTGGATCATACAGTTTTAAATTTTTTTTTTTTTAAGGTTATCATACGTATGAACTTACCTCGCGTTAATATGGGAGTACGCCGTTATTCCTAAATGTGTTGCGTTCATAGTTATAAGTGAAGTTATTTATTTTCGTGAGATAATATCAATAACTTTTTTTTGGTCGTATGACCTCCTTCGTAATGATAGCGGTAGTATGACGGAGAGGGCTTACGGCTTTACGTCGGATCCGAACTGCGCACCAATCGCACCATCCCTCCAAGAAAGAACCAAAGAAGCACCTCAATGGCCGACATGTTTTGTCCGGACCAAGATTCGAACTCGGGACTTTCAGATTAACGGCTT
>JAJOZX010002221.1:317500-332500 GCA_023014485.1 Bathynomus jamesi
TTCTCATTCACTTTCGGATCAAGAATGAGGTTGAGAATGGGAATGTCACAAAGGGGGAAGTAATTTTGAGGAAGCCAAGACTAAAATCGGGGAATATATTTTAATCCGAGAAAATAGTGAACCATAATCCGAACTCCAATCCAAATCCACACGTAAAAAAGCGCCTTTGCATTCATATTCGAAGGATTCATATTTGAATCTATATCAATATGAAATTTCTTACCTCCACTTCGTCCTTCTGTTCTGAAACCAAGTTTTGACCTGAGCGTCTGTCATGTTCAGTTGTTTGGCCAAAGCCGCTCTTTCGCTGCTCGCTAAATACTTTTGTTTGTTGAATCGCTTCTCCAATTCATTCACCTGCGAGAAAATGCACGCCAAAAATTTATATATATATATATATATATATATATATATATATATATATATATATATATATATATATCTATATATTTTGTCAGTTTATAGTTCCGATGATTGTCGTATAGATTTCTACTAAATGTCGCAACTTTCGTCCGTTAAATGTTTGTTGGTCTTCAAATTTAATCGCTTTTTGTATATTTTTCACTAGTCTTCATTGAATGCAATTTCATTATAGATGAAATTAAGTTACTGTATATTAATTAAATACTTTTTTTATAATACAGGGTGTCCCATAAGTTTAGTCTCATAGGAAAATTTATTTCAAATTAAATTTACAATAGTAATACATTAAAACGAAAAAATGTTCATATTGATGTCTTGTTTTGGGACATTTTTTTTTTGTTGCGAGCAGAATAACACGCAATAGCTAATATGGAAGTGAGTTACACTCGTGAGGAAAAGGCGGAGGCCTTTTCCTCACGAGTGTAACTGCAACAAAAAAAAAAGCTACAAAACAAGACATAAATTTAAACATTTGTTTTATTTTTAATGTATTACTTTTGTAAACTTAATTTAAAATAAATTTTCCTTTGAGATCGGACTTATGGGACACACTGTATATTCATTGCGATGACACTTTTGATGGAGAGTATAAAATAAAATTGAATGTTCTCTGAATATAAAATATTTAAAGAATACGGTGATAGATAGTTGATCGAAAGTAGGAGAAGAGTAGATGAATTAGTGATCTTCTGGACGAGTGTGTCGTACTTTAAAACTGAATGAAAAATAGGAAAAGTGAACTTCCTTTCGCGTTACACCCAATGTATCTTCCATTTTAATCCGTAAGTAGACGCAATGGACAGTCTTTCAACACTGTATAATATAGTAGTACAGTCCTCACCCGGAAGTTATCAGTTTTAGAGTGGAAGTTTATAGTTTACATTTTATCACAAATACAATTCGAGGAAAACAAATTCTTTTCAGTACTTTTCCATTTATTTCTTTTACAGTGAAAAAATTTAAAGGAATGGAAATAAATACGAAAGTATTCGGAAGAACCGTTTCGCAGTTGTTCTTTGATTTACATTTATTATACAGGGTGCTTCAAAAGTTCGTAATCATAGGAAATATTATTATATATATATATATATATATATATATATATATATATATATATATATATATATATATATATATATATATATATATAATTGAAAAATAAATATTTTTATGGTTCCGTACTTGTGTTTCAAAAGTCTGGAATCATGGAACTATTTACTTTTCAATTAAATTATATATATATATATATATATATATATATATATATATATATATATATATATATGAGATTGAACTCAGAATGGTCCCCTGAGGTTCTTTCATGATACACACAGACCGTGCATAGAACAAGGCGCTCTTCTGGGAAAATTAAATCCACTATAGTCCGAATAAGTAATGGTAAATGACAAACACTCTAGTTTTTTTCTTTTTCATGATTGTTAGCCCGACGTGGGCAACGGGTCACTCGCAAAGAGGCCGAAAAAATATAGCTTCCCTCACCAGCTATCTGCAAAGCGGATAGGATCCAAATCCTGTCCCAAAGCTGGATCCAATCTGCTTTGCAGATAGCTGGTGAGGGAAGCTATATTTTTGAGGCCTCTCTGCGAGTGACCCGTTGCCCACGTCGGGCTAACGTCATGAAAAGGAAAAAACTATAGTGTTTGTCATTTACCATTACTTATTCGGACTATAGTGGATTTAATTTTTCCAGAAGAGTTCCTTGTTCCATGCACGGTCTGTGTGTAATATATATATATATATATATATATATATATATATATATATATATATATATACACACGAGGTGCGATCCAAAAGTTCCCGGACTGGCAGCGTGGAGCGCTAACAGGCCGTAGTACGGACTTGGGCCGCTAGATAGCGCTAAACAGCTTTATCTTGAAGCAGTGTGCCGAGTGCCACGCTGCTATACAGATGCGTTTTTTTTTTCACGAGCGTTTTTGTGCGTTAGTGGTTTTATGCGATTTTTGCGAGAAGAGAAATGGCAGACTTGAAGGAACAGCGCGTGTGCATCAAGTTTTGCTTCAAACTCGGCAAAACCGCGTCGGAGACCCACGAAATGCTTAAACAAGCATTTGGTGATGAAGCCATGGGCAGAAGCCAGCCTTTCGAGTGGTTCTCGCGGTTCAAACGTGGGCAAACGTTGGTTGAGGATTCCGAACGTTCTGGTCGGCCCTCAACCAGCAGAACCGTCGAAAATGTTGAAAAAGTGCGTCAGGCCATCCACGAGGACCGTCGGCGAACGATTAACGACATCTGTAGCATCGTTGGCCTATTCGTGTCAACGCATTCTCACGGAGGAACTCAACATGAGGCGGATCGCTGCCAAATTCGCTCTGTCTGTGCAGCAGTTTTTGGACAAAAACAACATGGCAGTGGTCCCCCACCCCCTACTCCCCCGACCTAGCCCCCTGTGACTTCTTCCTGTTTCCCAAGATGAAGATCCGGCTGAACGGGCGACGATTTGACGACATCGAGGAGATTCAGGCGGAATCGCACGAGGTGCTGAACAACATCCCCAAAATGGAGTTCCAGAGTTGCTTCCAGCAGTGGGAAAATCGCTGGGCCCGCTGTATCAATTTACTTTCGGGTCCTTTCAGGTCCTGTCGGGTATTTCAGTATATGACCGGGGTCTGGGTCGGGTCCATTATTAAAAATGTAATAATTATAATCTGGTATAGGATAGGTAATAAGACTGCTACCGTAGCTACATTAACATGTTTTCTGAAACATAGTAAAACATTATGTGGCTATACGGTAGTAGCCTAACCATATATATATTAAAAAAGATATTGATATAGCGGCATAGCCTATACTTATGTTCTCCTAGAATCTAGATTGAAAGTTGTGGCAAGACAGGAAAGAGATTTCTGAATTTTTAACGGATTTTTTTTATTTTGAATGTACACAGTATATATATATATATATATGCGCTTCTTAACTGAAATATTTTTATTAGGACTATTGTACACTATTTTATTTGAGAAGACTTTATTCCCCAACACCGTTCGATCGCAAAAACAATACTGCGTCTAATAATGATTGCGAAAGAGAATTTCTTTGCGGGTTCAGAATGAAGCTTAGAGCGGAGAACAATCTTTCAACGCTAACTTGCGTGCACGAAGTAGACAATGCTACCAAGGCTGCCTGTTTTAATTCTCCTCCCATTTCCATCCACCATTTCATGGGATCTTGATGGATTAGTTTCCCAGCTGAATCTCTCTTTCTCGCGAGGCGAGGACATTTTTCAAACTGTATCACACCTGCATCAAACTTCGCACTCAGTGACACAGTTTGAATTCGTCCTTCCTGGAGTGATAATTCAATACATTGTTGCCAAATCTAAAGGCGCACACATAAATTTTGTAAACTAAAAACCCGGCTGTGCGGGTCCTTCACTTTCGGGTCGGGTCTGGGCCTGGGTCAATTTTAAAATTCACTTCCGGGTCCGGGTCTTTTTTCTAATTCACTATCAGGTCCGGGTCCGACCTGCCAGCCCTGATATATATATAAAACATTAAAATATTTTCTATGAATCCGGACTTTTGAAACACCCTGCATATCAAGGTATAGCTGTTTAATGATGAAAGCCACACACACACACACACACACACACATATATTATATATATATATATATATATATTCTTTGATATTTCATGCAGAGAGGCAAATACTATAAATTTTATAGTTCAAGTACCATAATCTTAAATATTATTCAGTGGTATGAACACTGTTGTTCATTGGTATGTTAACATGAAATAAGTATCGAACCTGTATCCTCGTGAAGGAAGTCCTTGGTTTTTTTCTCTTTGGAGGAGTTCGGCTTTGGTAAGGATGTCCAATCCTGCGAGCTAAAGGAAAAGGTCCTGTATAAAAAAAAACATACACTGTATATATATATATATATATATATATATATATATATATATATATATATATATATATGATGCAAACCCACAGGGAAAAAGAAAAATGATTCCAAGGCCTTTCGTGTATTCAGAAGTACACCTCGTCAGGGAATGACGTCATTCCCTGACGAGATGTACTTTTTCCCTTTGGGTTTATATCATTCATTCATTTCACGTGTTTAATTGTGAAATTCATCCCATATATATATATATATATATATATATATATATATATATATATATATATATATGCTAGAAAAGAAAAGTGGCAATCTTAAAATTCTGTTTATCTCAAAGAGTTAAAATACTGCTTATATACACCTGAACTTTCACAATACTGTACTGGTTCAACCTGTTTTCTTGTCAAGCCAAAATCTAGCTATTCATTCTATACTCGATTCTGGTACTTTGCAGAGGAACTATTTATATAACTCCGAAACCAGCTTTACAACTACACTTCAAGATTATTCGAGTAGTTTAGCTTCTCTTTGATACCGTCTTTGAGGGAGGATTTATGACAGCAAATAATTGTATGATGAACTGAAGAAGAATAGTATATATATATATATATATATATATATATATATAATATATATATATATATATATATATATATATATATATATATATATATATATATATATGAGGCGTCGCGAGTACGAGGGGCGAACTCGCCACAATGGCAATTTTGCGATTGTTCCACGAATAAATAGTTCAAACCCCCCCCCCCCCCACACACACACACACACATTCACAGAAACGTGGTATAGCCAAATACCCTCCTCGTACGCTGAAAATGTAGTTATTTTAAATGCGTGTATTTGCGCTATGTGCCCCTCGTTCACAACAGTCACAAAGTATAAACTCGTCTATCTCAGAACTGGTTTGGTGAGTTCGCCCCTCGTACTCGCGATGCCTCAAAATATATACACTACAGTATATATATATATATTATATATATATATATATATATAGTGTGTGTGTGTGTGTGTGTGTGTGTGTTACATTATTTCATCGCGATTGGTGTATTTCAAGAAAACACTAACATAATTTTGGACATTTTACCTTAATTAATACGAGTATTTTTAAAACTTTATTTACAATTATCTTTATTGAAACTGAATTAAAAATTAGTGTATACTTAATTTCTCCATTTAATAAACTTTATTGCACTTTCATGCATAATAAAATGAAAACTAATCAAATTACTTTATAGGTGCAAATAAGCGTACGATCTGTAACGAGGGGAAGAAGATTGAGCCAATCAGAGTGGGCCATTCAAATTTGAACGGACGAATCAGAGGCGAATATATTTTTTTCCTCCTGTCGAGTCAAATAAAGTTAGAATCGATGGATGATTGTAATAAGGCCATTTATATCGTTTGGCTCACACCTTTTTCATATGAAATCCTTGATTTTAGTGCAATTATAGATAAAATTGGTTATAATGAATGGCCTGATAACTAAAGAACGAACATTATTTCCTAACATGTCAAACGGAGTCACGAAACGGTCTGTCACTATATATATATATATATATATATATATATTCCCCGACAGCGACATATTTTTGGCGTGCGTGAAAAAAGGGGTTTAATGCCATATTTAATATTGAAAGCTAGCTTAAGCTGTGTTATTACTTATTAGACAAAGGGGAAAACGTCTATTCTGGGCCGACAGTGGGCCGTGTGTATATATATATATATATATATATATATATATATATATTATTACACACTGAAATATGGTATACACCGTGTATATATATATATATATATATATATATATATATATATACTTTTGATATGCGACACTTATTCATGAATCTTATTTTATGTAATAAAAAAACCATAAAAGGTGTAATTTTATCCTCAAAAATTAAATTTACATAAAATATAAACAAATACTGAAGAAATTATTCTTAAAATTATTATTATTATTATTATTGTTATTAATAGTATTATTATTATTACAAAATCATGGGTCTCGTCTGATACTGTTAATAATAAAACAGGTTACACCAACTTTAGAGGATTACTTTCCCTTCAGTGTCATTCCTCTTCCCATTCTCTGTCCATAATTGAGAATGCCACAAAGTGAGAAATGCGCATTTGAGAAAAGAGTTTCTTCATTTGAGAAACAATGTCACTCCCATTCGCGGTAAAGGCGCCAAATGAAAATGGCTAATATTTCCTAACCTAACCTGAACTAAAGTGTGAAAGCCGTGAATGACAACGGCACGAAATGGAAGTAGATCGATTTGAGAATTTCCCTCTTAACAGCGGAATGAAATGGGAATGACATTGAGTCAGGTAATTGAGGGCACACACACACACACACACACATACGTATTACATATATCTATCTATCGGCCTATAGCCAAGTGAATTTTGAGGTGGAAACCTTAGTCGAATAAGGTCTCTCTTAATAATAATGATTGGGGTTGTTTAACCTCCTTCGCAACATCTAAGGTCGTATGACGGAGGGGACCTACAGCTTTACGTGGGATCCGAACCACGGGTCGCTACATAATCTGGACGCGGAGGACAGTCTCCCATCCAACTACTACCCAGACCCAATGTCGCTTAACTTTGCTGATCAACGGGAAGCGGTGTTACGACATTGGCTACGTAGCCCAATCGAATAAGGAACATGAAGACTAGTCCATATACAAACATTTAATTTGCAAAGCTTTCGACATTTCAAATCTCATCTTCAGTGCTAAA
Source organism: Bathynomus jamesi (assembly GCA_023014485.1). Classification (NCBI taxonomy): domain Eukaryota; kingdom Metazoa; phylum Arthropoda; class Malacostraca; order Isopoda; family Cirolanidae; genus Bathynomus; species Bathynomus jamesi. The sequence goes on from JAJOZX010002221.1 coordinate 324,578, forward strand.
AATTATATATATATATATATATATATATATTATATATATATATATATAATTAAAACCAACTATGAATATTTAAATTGCTTTCAGTTCATAGTTGGTTTTAATTGCATATATATATATATATATATATATCATTCTTAGCACTGAAGATGACATTTGAAATGTCGAAAGCTCTGCAAATTAAATGTTTGTATATGGACTACTCTTGTTGTTCCTTATATATATATATATATATATATATATATATATATATATATATATATATATATATATATATATATATATATATATCGCCTGAGCTATTTAAAATAAAATGATACAAAAATTTAATGTGTAACAAGCATTTGAATATATTAAGTTTACGACTTGGGGCATTTTGGCATTTGAACTGATTTATTATACCCAAAACATATATTAACATATTAACCTATATAACTGCAGGCTCTTGCACTATATTATTACGTAAATATGGAATGGGCAATATCTATTGCTTATATCTGTTTTTGGTTCTTAGAACATGTGGAGTCATGCCAACATGTTTCTGGAATAAGTTCTGGGATCATCGTACACTCAGCAGTTAATGAAATGGGTATGTAACTGTCGCTGAAAGTTATCGATTTTGGGTTATCAACGTAATGATACTGTTGAGGACATCTGTATAAAAAAGTTTCTTGTAACTCTCTCTCTCTCTCTCTCTCTCTCTCTCTCCCTCTCTCTCTCTCTCTCTCTCTCTCTCTCTCTCTATATATATATATATATATATATATATATATATATCTGTGTGTGGTTTTTTTAAGAAAAAATGAAAACTGTGGAGTGCGATATATAAAATTTATAATTTTATATATATATATATATATATATATATATATATATATATATATGGTGTAGTGGTTAGCGTCGCTCGCTGACTATGAATCCATCGGCCCCGGGTTCGAGACCCGACGGCAGCCGGCGCGCAGCAAAACCCAGCTGTTCATCCTTCCATACAATAAAGAAAGTGGTTGGTAGATAAATGTGTACGCTAGGTGGCCTAGTGGTTAAGACGCTGGGCCGCTGATGGGGCGTGGTTCGGATTCCACGTTAAACTGTAGGTCTAAGGTGGAGTGAAAAGCTTGACCTTCGTCAGAATGAACAATTCGGGCGGAAGCTAACCAAAGGTTATATAGTATATATATATATATAATTTCTCTTTTTATTTTATCATTAAAGAATGGTGTTCAAATTTTATGAATAAAATACTAATAGCCAAAACGTTTTTTATACTGCGTAATTAATTATGATTGAACGGTATATTTATTTTCTGTTGGTACGCCTGAATGATATATAGCATGTATATAGGCCCTATACACAATTACACATACACACTTTAAAAAAAAATGGTCACCTAAAAAATACACTAACTGGCAACTCTTCGATGCCAGACCCTATATTTAAAGGGGTTGCAATATTTCTGAAGATAAAAACAGGACACGGCGGTATACGTATGCGACCATATATATATATATATATATATATATAATATATATATATATATATATATATATATAAAGACATCATAATATAAACCCTTCCTCATTGACTTTCTAAACTACTCATTTTATGACGCCCTAAACTTAAAATATGTTAAGTGATTTTAATAAATCATATTACAGTATCATTTAAAGATTTCCAAATCTTAATATAATATCTTAACTTTGGAATAATGTCATGAATCGGATAATTTTATCGACTATTTGGATGTGGACAATAAATTTCAAACTGGATTCTTATTTAGCTTTCAGAAGCGTTGAATTACGGGGTTGACATTATTTATAATTCCGCATATCATCCCACCTATATATATATATATATATGTGTGTGTGTGTGTGTGTGTGTGTGTGTGTGTGTGTCCAACCCACGCATGCGCCCACCTCAATAGGTTATAAGTATTTCTTGAAACCACTCTATATGCCACCAGAGTTCGTAAACTGCGTTTTAATTAAGGCGAAAGACACCTAATTAGGAGGTCTGTTTCACCTTTAGTTTATTTACATTTAGATGTGATGTTTTTATCGCTTCAGAAGTGATTTCATTTCCAACTCAGATGCTTCTCTTTCACTTCAAGAACTTCTATGTAAACACACTCGCAGTATACAAATTATATATATCATACTTTCTACATCCGTTATACGCATTATATATATATATATATATATATATATATATATATATATAATATATATATATATATATATATATATATATATTATATATATATATATATATGATGTCTTACAATTCAATGTAGATGTAGGATTAAATGTAGTCATTAAATGAAATGGTACACTGATTTTTAGGACACCCAGTTTATTAATGTTATACTGTTAATTTAGAACAGCATGATACGAGTATAAAGAGTTTGATTCTTGCTCGGATATACATTTTCACTCTTTCAGAGCAGTTTTGAATTGCTTGAATTAATTTTCCTCATCGAACATTTGGCAGCAAAATTCACTGCAATTCTGGACTTATTTTATTTACTTATAGTTTCATTCAAGCAGAATTAAAAGAAAAATGATAGTTAATGTTAATGTTTTGTTAATTTATCAGGAAAATATTGTGTAGAAAAAATGAAAAATGTTAGGAAATTATATATATATATATATATATATATAATATATATATTATATATATATATATATATATATATACCCTAACTGACACTTAATAGTAATTCGATTTAATTTCAGTCTGGTCAACTTGACTTGCTCTCATATATATATATATATATAATATATATATATATATATATATATATATATATATATATATGAGATGAATTTCACAATTAGACACGTGAAATGAATGAATGATGCAAACCCACAAGGAAAAGAAAAATGATTCCAAGGCCTTTCGGTGTATTCCCTGACGAGGTGTACTTCTGAATACACGACAGACCTTGGAATCATTTTTCTTTTTCTTTGTGGGTTTGCATCATTCATTCATTTCACGTGTTTAATTGTGAAATTCATCCCATATATAATTATATATTATATTATATATATATATATATAATATATATATATATATATATATATATATATATACCTTACAACCTTACAAAGGTTCCGCGTGATGATTTCTCATTTCGCGAAGGTCAAGCTTGTCGCCCCTCCTCTCGAGTTGGCCTGGTGAAGTAGTGAGTTGGATTCTTGCGCTCTCCACCTCACATAGCCAGGTACGCCCGGCTCATCGGGGATTGTTCTGAGCCAGGCGTCTAGTCTTCTTTTGAAGATTTCCACTGCAACTCCCTTCGTGTTTCTTAGGTCTTTGGGCAACTGATTAAACAGTTTTGGTCCTCTCACTACAAAACTATTTTCTTTCAGGGTTAAGGATGTTCCCTGTCTCGCCTTCAATTTGGGAATACGACACAGTCTACCGCTTCTACTTTCCATCGTTGTTTGGGGAGTTATGGGATTCAGAGTAAGATTAGGGACTAGTTTCTCCATTATTTTCCAAGTGTAAATAATGGTGTATCTCTCTCTTCTCCTTTCCAGTGAATATAGGTCTAGTTCTCGTAACCTTTCCCAGTAATTTAGTTCTTTGCACCCATTGATCTTGGCTGTGAAGCTTCTTTGGATCCCCTACATCTGTCTAATGTCTTCTTTTTTATATGGGGAAGTTAGGACCGAGCAGTATTCTAATTTGGGTATTATCAGGGTTTTCAGTAGAGGAATCATTACATTCCTATCCCTTCGTTTAAAAGTTCTCAATATCTGACCCGTATTCTCTTTGCTCTGTTTACTGCTATCTTATTTTGTGTTTCAAATTTCGCATCATCTGTCATTACAACCCCTAAATCTTTTGCTCTGGAATTTCTCTGAATTTCCTGTCCATTTGGGGTATAATATTCCATGCACTTTAGGTCTTCTCTTTTTCCGTACCGTAATAGCTGAAATTTCTCGGTGTTAAACTTCATATTGTTGTCTTCAGTCCACTTGTAGATTTTGTTTATGTCGGTTTGTAGAGATCCTATGTCTTCTGGGTTTCTTATTTTTCTTCTGATCTTTGTGTCATCCGCAAAGGATGTTACTGTGCTGTCTCTGTTAACGTCCTCATCTATGTCAGTTAGCATGATTATGAAGAGTATTGGAGCTAATACTGTTCCTTGTGGTACTGAGCTGAGGACCTCTGATTCTGATGAAGATACTCCTTGTACTGTAACGACTTGCCTCCGCTCACTAAGGAAATTATATATCCATTTCCCTACTTTTCCTGTTATTCCCATATATTTCAGTTTATGTATTATGATTCCGTGGTCACACTTGTCGAACGCTTTAGCAAAGTCTGTGTATAGTACATCATAATTTTCATTACTTTCAAGTGAATCAATAATGTTGTTGTAGTGTTCCATTAGTTGTGATAGGCATGATCTGCCCGATCGAAACCCGTGTTGGTTATCATTGAATTTTTTCTGAGTTTCCAAAAAGTCATAGATTTTCTGTCTAACTATTCTTTCAAATATTTTAGTGAGATGAGATGTAAGCGACACTGGCCTATAATTTTTGGCCTGGGATCGATCTCCTCCTTTATATATTGAGACTATGTTCGCGCTCTTCAGGATGCCCGGTATTTCTCCCGTGTCTAATGATCGTCTCCATATCCAGTGTAGGGGCTCAGCGATTGCATTCTTGCAGTTTTTGATCAGTGTATATATATATATATATATATATATATATATATATATATATATATATATACAGGCCCGGATTTAGCTATAGGCGAACTAGGCGATCGCCTAGGGCCTCGCGCCAAAGGGGGCCTCGCTCAAGCCGTTTTGCGCGTTCTGTTCAAGTGATATTAATGATTTAGAACTCTATGAAGAACTTAAAGTACTTTGCAGGTTTATACCTGAGAAAACAGATCTCGGAAATGCCCTTATTTATATAGTGCAAAAACAACTAAGTGAGATTTATCCTAATGTTTATGTTGCACTTCGAATAGTATTAACCATCCCAGTTACTGTTGCTTCGGCTGAAAGAAGTTTCTCGCGTCTCAAACTTATTAAACATATTTGCGTTCCACCATGTCTCAAGCGAGATTGTAATCATTAGCTATGTTATCAATAGAAAACGATATAACAAATTCATTAGATTATTCTCAATTAATTGAAGAGTTTAGCTCGAAGAAAAGTAGAAAAGCATTGCTGTAATATTCAAGGAGCATCTGAACCAAATATTAAAGCATTAATATTTAGCCTGATAAGTCGATCGCTCACTATTATAAAAAATGAAATGTCAACATCTCTTATACATCACATATGAAAAACGTTTGTATACTATGGAAAGTCATTACCTATAATTTATATAAATCTTAGAAATCATTGTCTTATATTTTCAATACAAATCTTGATTCATATTATAATTTATACTTATTTGTATGGTTTATTTATATTTCTTATACAATTTCCATGCGTGATTATTTGGTTTGGTTTAATTTTTAAGTGCTGGCATAGTTCTGTCTATGCGGGATTCTAATATTGCTGGTATAGTACCGATAATTAAGTCCATATTTTCATATATATATAGGCCTAGGGCCTCGCAATTTCTAGATCTGCCTAGGGCCTCGCAACTTCTAGATCCGGCCCTATATATATATATTATATATATCTATATAATATATATATATATATATATATATATATATATATATATATATATATATACCGGGTGGACGGAAAAAACCTGGACACTTGTTTTTCCTACAAATTTCAAACTAGTCAAGCTAATACACCCAAATTAATAAAAGATGTAGCCAATAGTATGGTTATCATGTGCTGAAAACCTCAGTTAATTATCTTTGGCCGCTTCTTAATTATAAAAAATTTAACTTGACGAAACAAACAGCGAGATTTTGTGAAGCTGACTGCGCCCTTAGATGTGTCAGATGTTCGCTACAAAACAAGCAGTTTGTGCATACGCACCTAAGACAATGATAAGTGGCCACATGGCGAATTGGTAGGCTAGCAGTGTCAGATTTCTTTAAGAAGTGTGTTAGCTAATGGAGTGTGTTTTCTTATTTTTTTTCTTGTGGTGTTAAATACTGTAAATTCTATCGTAATTGTTTTAAGTAAAGAAGACTTAGCTGTTATAAAGGCGTGTTTTGCCGAGAAGGGATGGAGTGCTATAAAAATAATTAGGGAATTTCCGGGAAAAAATTGGAAAAGAAGTACAGTACAATACTTAATAAATAAAATTAGACAATCAGGATCAACTGACAGAAAACGTGGCAGCGATCGTCCGCGTACTGCTTGGACTCGAGAAAACGAAAGGTACGTTGAAGAGCATGCGTTGTCGCAGGAAAATAATCCTGGTACTCATCTTTCGCAGAGAAAAATGGCAAATAATTTAAATATTTCGCGCAACAGTGTCCAAAACATAAATGAAAAGTAAAGGAATTAGTCGATCTTTTACAAGATTGAGTGCCCCCAGAATAACAAAAGAAGCCATGGGAAAACGGTTAGAAAAGTGTAATTCTTTGTACAAGAAATTTAATTTAGCAGACATTAAACGCATGTTTTTTCAAGATGAGTCCGACTTTACATTAACTGTATCAACAAATCGACAAAACAACCGAGTCAATGCATTAACTTCAAAATCGGAAATCCGGCCAGCCCGTCTTTATCATACGATTTTCCAAGAAATTAATGGTATCTTGTGGTGTTTCTTACAATGGAAAAACCAAATTATTCTTTACTGGTCCACAGAAAACAAAAATGAACTCGCAAAATTACACTGAACACCTCGGAGAACTTTTACCGGAATGCCAAGACTTGTACCCGAACGAAGATTTTATTTTTGTTCAAGACAATGCACCATCTCATTCAGCCAAGGCAACCCAAGAATTTTTGATGGCGAACATTCCTGAATTCATAAAAAGTGAAGAATGGCCACCAAATTCTCCTGACTTAAATCCTCTGGATTACTTCGTGTGGAATGAGCTGAAGTCATTGGTGTACCATGGTCGCAGGGAACCATTTTCAAACCTGGAAGCACTTAGACAAAGAATTGAGGTTGTTTGGCCTATGGTGTCCCAAGACAAAATCAAGTCATCCATAGATCAGTGGAAAAGGAGAGTACTGGCCGTAATTCAAGAAAATGAGGGGGTCAATACAACATTGATTTTAATAGGGTAAGTTTTATATGAGTTCCATTGAAATTTTTAGCACATGATAACTATACTATTGGCTACATCTTGTACTAATTTGGGTGTATTAGGTTGACTAGTTTGAAATTTGTAGGAAAAACAAAAGTGTCCAGGTCTTTTCGTCCACCCGGTATATATATATATATATATATATATATATATATATATATATATTATATATATATATGAGAGCAAGTCAAGTTGATCAGACTGGAATTAAATCGAATTACTATTAAGTGTCAGTTAGGGTACTATCTTTAATAACCGGTTAAGTACAATTAAATACCCATTTAGGTTCCTATTAACACATGGCTATACTGTTAACGCCGGTTAGTTAGGTTAGATTATTGTTTTAGGTTTGGTTAAGTATAGTAAGTTACTCTACCGATTAGATTGGAACTAGAACAAGGTTGAACCGTAATTACATCGAATCTGTCAGACACAAAAATTAGGTCAACACCCCCTCCCCCTCCAAAAGGTCGAAATCGAATTAAATCAAGTCGATTTTATTGCATTCAATCTACACGCATCATCATAAGTCGTTTGCGGATGACACCAAATTATTTTATGAGAAAACTTCCGTACAAAGGAAAAAGGGATCGAGGAAAAATTTGCTACGTGACAAACGCTTCACATTATGAAAATACATCGATTAAGAAAACACTCTAAAATTCAGTAACTATTAAATTTTCCACCATGAAACGGCAAAAGTTCACAACGAAATAATTATGAGAGAAA
>JAJOZX010002221.1:342500-350000 GCA_023014485.1 Bathynomus jamesi
TATATAAAAATACACATAAGGCTGTGTATGGTAGGTTTATTGAGAAACTTAAACAACATATAGTAGTGTGTGTGTGTGTGTTCAGCATATTTTATGTGTACAGATCATGCTTGAATGGTTCTCTTTCTACATGGTTATAGCGTTATTGTCCTTATAATATATGTATTATTTTCTTTTATATCCTTCGATATACAATAAAGCAATAGGCCTTATATACGATGGTTGGTATGGAATAATTGTATCAATATATGAATATATAATTAGTGAGTCGTGTGTGTATATAGAGTATATATATATATATATATATATATATATATATATATATATATATATATACAGGGTGTCCGAGAATTATCTGTACAATTTTTGGCTGTTATTAAAAGTCAACCATGAAGTGTAGAAATTCCAGTGTTGTCCCATTTTACAGAGAATCTCATTAAGGTTTTTCTGATACCAAGTTTTGACAAGTTTTTTAGAAATTCCAGTGTGTCCGAATATTATCTGTACAATCTCATCTTTTAATAAAATTCTTGATAACACACGTAAAATTCTTAAACAAGATTATTTAGAATCTGTATTTTCAAAAGTTTCTTTTATTAAAGTAACGTTGTTACAAACATTCGATATGTGCACCATCAGTGATTCTCAAAACATCCAATCGATACTCCAAATGTTGCCATGTACGCTGCAGCATATCCACATCAATTCGTTCAATTGCAGCTGTGATTCTTGCTTTTAAATCATCAATGTCTGTCACCCGCGTACATTTCTAAAAAACTTGTCAAAACGTGGTATCAGAAAAAACTTAATGAGATTCTCTGTAAAATGGGACAACACTGGAATTTCTACACTTCATGGTTGACTTTTAATAACAGCCAAAAATTGTACAGATAATTCTCGGACAGCCGGTATATATATATATATATATATATATATATATATATATATATATATATATATATATATATATATATATATACAAAGAAAAATATTCTTCTAAGTGTGTTTAGTTATATATATATATATATATATATTTATATATATATATATATATATATATATATATATATATATATATATATATATATATATATAGGGTGATCCAGATAAATGGGACCCATAAAAAAAGCCAAATATTCTTAATATTTAATTCCTTTCATAAAAACTATATATCATTCGAAAGAGTAGAGTTACAAGTTTATTATGAAATATTTATTTTTTAAAAATGACTCCTTTCAAATGTGCTCCATTAGTTGCCAAACATTCCAGTGTTCTCGCTTGTAAGTTCTGCATCACTTTTGCAAGAGTGTGCGGTGGTATGGCCTGTATCTCATTTGTGATGGCGGCCTTCAATTCTTGCAAGGTCGTTGGTTTATTTCTGTAGACCCTACTCTTTAAATATCCCCAGAGATAATAATCTAAGGGAGAAAAACCCGGAGACCTTGCGGGCCATTCAACCAGAGCTGGGCACTTGCGGCATATTGCGGTACTGCGGTACTGCTGCACTACCAAACCGGTACCAAACCGGTACGCGGAAATTTGAATGCGGTAGCGGTACTGCGGTACTTTCAGCGATCCTTTGCGGTACTGCGTTATGGGGGCCCGGGGTGGTAGTGCGGTGGCACCGCAAGTACCGCAGTACCGCAAAATATGCCGCAAATGCCCAGCTCTGCATTCAACGTCTCCAAATCTTGAGATTAACTCGCCTGGAAACGTTTGACGCAAAACTGCCATGCTTTTATTTTGTTTTGTATCTTGTCTTGTATTGTATTGTCAAAACCTATACAATCCTGTACAAACTTGTAACTATCCTCTTTCGAATGATGCGTATGATTTTATAAAAGGACTTATACTTTAAGAGTTACAGGGGTTTCTTTTGGGTCCCATTTCTCTGGATCACCCTTTAGATATACCGTATATATATGACCTTTTATATATAGGGCCTATATAAATAAGGTAAAAAAAACTTGTCAAAATATAAACAGCTTATTTGGTTTATTAAAGTAAAAAATAAACCTTGTCAGCAAAGGTACGGCTAATGACCAGATGAGGTTCACTTTAAACCATAGATAAGCGAATCATATTTTGTGCAGATCTTTAACTGTGTATATTATAGTCCCTACAGAGGAGTTATAGTAAACGCGAAAGTACTCCATGATTTATCTCCGTTTCCTGAAGATTATAATATTAGCTATTAATTAGGTCACATGCTTATATATATATATATTATATGCGCCTCAGTGATGTAGTGGTGAGTATCGCTGACCACGAATCCACCGGCCCCGGGTTTGATTCCCAGTGAGTGTAGACGGCGCGTAGAAACCAAGCTGTTCATTCATACTTTCATACAATAAAATTGGTTGGTAGGTAAATGGGTACCCTAGTAATTAAAACGATATATATATATATATATATATATATATATATTTTTACTCTAGTGTTTTGATGTAATTTGATTTATAACATTTTCATTACAGCCATGTATTTGATCTTAACATATTTCATTCTATCTATATATTTATATACCTATCTATCCACCTACCTATCTATCTTTTTTTATGCAGGAAGGAAGGGACAAGGGCGAATTCCCGCAAAAACGGCCCCTAATAGCGGAAGAAGGGAGCCAGAATCAAGGTTCAAGGTTTTCGAGATGGGGGAAAGATGGATTGAGGAAGATTGTTCCAGAGTTGACCGGTTGGGTAGTTGAAAGACTGAAAATACCGAATAACACTCGCGTTACGGTGTTGCGCAGAAAAGGAATGAGAATGTGTCGAGAGACCGGTGCTGCGTGTTCTCCTTAAAGGAGGAGGATATGCAGTTAGAGAGTTCAGAAGAGCAGTGTCCGTTATAATATATAACAGCGATAGTAAAGAAAAAATGAGGCAATATTGCAGCGAAGAGAGAGAGTTACAAGGAGTTACAAGGAAAAGAAGTACCTCAAAAGGCCTTGCGGCCCATACCGAGGAGGTACCAATGGCAACGGGTGCCAGGGAAAATTTTGTGAAAGTTTATTTTTCTTTCAACTATCCTAGCAGTAGTAGAAAACTGGATAGAGAAGTAGAAGGCTCTCTCCCCACCCTCCGCTCCCTCCCTGCCAGAGGCAGGTACGGAAAAAGGTTGAAGAAAATACCTTGACCCTGGAAAAGTAGCCAAGGAAATTTTACAGGAAAGTGGAGAATATATAAATAGCTCTATATTTAGCTTGCTCACAGAGACACCGAGCAAGCGAACTCCTGCAGAGTTTTCTGAGGTTTTAATCTTAAACTATGAGTGTGTTCAGTACTTTGTCTAGCCTATTTTTAAACAGATTTACACTGACTGGAAACAACCTCTGAGGGAAGTTGGTTCCAGATATTAACTATTTTATAGGAAAAGAAATTTCCGCAGACTGAGGTCCTAAATGTCTTTACACACTCAAATAGTGTGCAAGATTTCGTCTACCCTTTTCTTGAACTGATCCACAGAGGAACTGTTCACAACTTCCGAAGGTAACCTGTTCCATGTGTCACAGATCTTATACGTAAAGTAATTCCCACACACACTAGTCCTAAACCGTTTCAAATCCAACTTCCAACCATTGTTGCGAGTTGGGTTATCATTTAAACTAAACATACTTCTAAAATCGACATCGTTGAACCCGCGTAAGAGCTTGAAAACCTCGATCAGTTGACCGCGCAGCCTCCGAGTTTCAAGCGAAAACAAGTTCAGGGCGCGTAACCGTCGATTGTAGCCCATATGCCTAACGGAAGGGATTAACTTTGTGGCCCTCGCCTGCACTCGCTCCAGCCTCTCAATATCTTTCCTGAGGGTGGGCGACCAGAACTGCACAGCATACTCCAGGTGCGGCCGAACAAGGGAATTGTACAGTGAGAGCACAATCTCCTTGTTCCGAAACTGAAATTGCCTCCTGATATAACCCAATAGTTTCTGGGCTTTCTTTTCCACCTCTACACACTGTTTCGTAAACTTAAGGTCGCTGCTAATTAGCACACCCAAGTCCTTTTCTAAATCAGTCACCTCGATATTACTACCCAACATCGAGTAGTCCGACTTGGGATTGGCGTAGCCAATGTGCATCACTTTGCATTTACCCAAGTTAAACGGCATTTGCCATTTTTCGGACCACTCTCCTATCCTACCTAGGTCCGCACGCAGTTCCTCGATCGCTTCGGGCGTCCCAACATTGGCCCCAAGCTTGGTGTCATCAGCAAATTTGGCGATCCGACTGACGATGCCACCGTCGATATCATTTATGTAAATGATAAACAACAGCGGCCCCAAAACGGAACCCTGAGGAACCCCACTAGTGACCGAGGCCCAACCCGAACTAGCACCTTTAATTACAACCCTCTGCCGCCTATTCTTCAGCGAGAGAGAGAGAGAGAGAGAGAGAGAGAGAGAGAGAGAGAGAGAGAGAGAGAGAGAGAGAGAGAGAGAGAGAGAGAGAGAGAGAGAGATCAAACGAAAAGACTTTGATTCCATCCGGTCAAGTAGAGCTGTGTGGGTTGAGCCACCTCACACTTGAAAAGCATATTCCATACAGGGGCGGACAAGACTCCTGTACAGAGACACCAACTGAGTGGGAGTGAAGAAACTGCAGAGCCGGCACAACACACCTAACCTCTTAGAAACTGTTTTGGAAAGAGCATATATGTGATCTTTTCAGGAAAGATCACGAGAAAAGGAAACGCCAAAAATGTTAAGAGGAGAGGAAAGATTGAGTTGTGTATTAGTGAAGGTAATGGGATAGTCGTGTGGAAGATTGTGACGAGTAGACAGATGAAAGAACTGAGTTTCTGAGACATTGAAAAAAAATAAGGTTTTCCGTGTCCCCATCAGAGATCAGGTGCATCATAGCCGCCCCACGCGAAGTATGGAGTGACTGTCGAGATGGACGATTTGCGAATTGGGTGGAGAAGTGAATGGTGGAATCATCGACATAGGAGTGGATAGGACAGGAAGCGCAACTTAATAGATCATTGATACATAAAAGGAAAAGAGTGATTGACAGGACAGAGGAATATCACTAGTAATAGCTTTAGGAGAAGAGCAGTGGCCATCTACAACCGCGGCTGTAGATCGGCCAGAAAGGAAATCAGAGAGAGAGGCACAGACAGAAAGATAGAAACCGAAGGAGGGCAGTTTGGAAATTAAGGATTTTTGACAGACTTTATCAAAAGCTTTTGATATGTCTAGTGCAAGAGCAAAGGTTTCCCCGAAATCCCGAAAGGAGGATGACCAAGAGTCGGATAGATACGCAAGAACATCGCCAGTAGAGCGTCCCTTGCGCAACCTATACTGACGATCTGAAAGAAGATTTTGAGGAGAGAGGTGTTTAAGAATCTTCCTTTTAAGAATAGATTCAAAACTTTCGAAAGTCACGAAATCAATAGTCACGATAGTTGGAGGGTTGAGAGCGGTCACCCTTCTTTGGGACAGGCTGAATGAAAGCGAACTTCCAGCAGGAAGGAAATGTACCAGATGAGAAAGAAAGACGAGAGTTTGCCTACTGTAGGTAGGGTGTCAGGACAGAAGCACAGTTCTCGCGAACGACAGGATGGGACCCCATCAGGAGGGCAGAAATAGGGCAGAAAAAACATTTTTGGAAGAGATTCTAATTTCAGTCACAATAAAGCCAGAGGGAAGGAGGAGATAGAGGAACAGCACCGGAATCGTCCATGGTTGTGTTGGAGGCGAAAGTTTGAGCGAAGAGTTTAGCTTTGTCAGGAAAGAGACGGTAACTGAGCCGTTGGAATGGAAAAGAGGAGGGAAAGAAGAAGTAAAGGTGTTGGAGAGGTTCTTGGCTAGGTGCCAGGAAGAGGAAGAGCGAGAAGAATCTCTCTCTCTCATATAACTTCGTTAACCTCGTTGATGTTCCGTGTGTGTTGGTCTCTCTTCACACGAAGGTTAAGCTGGTGGCCCCGCCTCTATAGCTGGTGGCCCATATATATATATATATAAGTGCATGATAGTTTATGAGGTGTAAAAGCATATGTCATGGAATAAATAGTGCACGCAAACTTGTATAAAGAAAAACAATTTTAATTTTGAGTGCTTTGAATAAGAAGAGTCTTTTATGCGATGATGAAATATTCTTTTATCAGAAAGTATTGGTCATTTTTATTCATATATATTTGTCAGTCTCTTCAAACGGACAATTTATTGTCATATTGAAGAATAAAGAGTACAACAATGTCTCTCTCTCCTCTATTTATATATATATACACACACACACACACTTTTTTATGCATGAAGGAGGGGCCTATATATATATATATATATATATATATATATATATATATATATATATATATAAGATATATATATATATATATATATATATAAAGAGTATATACAATTTTCTGCTATAAATTATAGCCTAGTGGGCTGCATCCTCTACTTCCCTATGGAGTGGAGGATTGGTCTGCAACAGTTGGAAGAATGTGTTGCTTTGGGTTAAGAATGTGTTGTTCTTGAGTTAAGAATGTATTGCATGGTTTGTAAGCGTCCTTATTTTACTTCTTTTCATCTTTTTCCGGCAGAGTGGGCTCTACCTCCCTATGGAGTAGAGGACCGTTCCGCAATCTTTCCTATTCTCTCCGACTATTTTTCTGACTTGTCGGCAGTGGCCGGCGGATGATGAGGGTGAGTCTTTTTTTCTCTTTTTCTGAATGAATGTTAACCCATGAGTGATAGGTGTTGCTACTTACTTAACCCCTTATTCTCTTCTCTTAACCCCCTACTCTTTCCTTTCTCTCGGGCTAACCTTAGAGTGGATCTTAGAGTTTTTGTTAGCCTCAGCTTCTGTAGATCTGTAGATTATATGATATATGGATATTAGTACAAAGCGTTTATAAATTAAAAATAATTTCGCATTATATTTAATTCAAAGTGTATAAAACATATTTAAGTATTCCATTAAATGTGTCTTTTTCGTCTTGAAACGTTTAAAATGTATCCAAACGACGAACATTCACGATCTTCAACGTGAAACTGATAATGAAAAATAGTCTCAAACTGAAAACAGCATAAAACTATGAAAAAGGAGAGTGTATATATATATATATATATATGAAAATTATTTCACGAAAGTAACACGTGAAAAATATTTGATGAATAAAACCACGAAGGAAAGGAAACACAGAGTGGTGCTCAAGCGCTTTCGTCTAATGACATCCTCAGGAACACTGAGGATGTCATTAGACGAAAGCGCTTGAGCACCACTGTGTTTCCTTTCGTTCGTGGTTTTATTCATTTTATATATATATATTTCTGTGTGTGTGTGTGTGTGTGTTTTTTTTTTCTGGCTGGTCTGGGCGTCATGGCCATTGTCACAACGACGTTTTCCGTGATCAGCTAAGTTAAACGACATTGGGTCTAATTAGTAATTGAATGGGGGACCGTTTTCTGTGTCCAGATGATGTAGCGACCAGTGGTTCAGATCCCACTTAAAGATGTAGGTACTTTTCGTTATATGCTGTTTCGAAAGAGATTAGACAA
>JAJOZX010002221.1:355000-360000 GCA_023014485.1 Bathynomus jamesi
ACATTTATGAATGTTTAGTAAACGTACATTTTCGGAAAAAAGTTCGCCTAGAACCATTAAATATGTAAAAATCCTAAGATTTTACTAATTGGTATTTTTTTTTAATATTTATTCTTTTTAGTGACTAAAATAAAAAACAAAATTCAATCGTTGTTGATTACTTTTTTTTTTTTATGCTCTCTAGAAACATCAGGTTTCTAGGCGAATTTATTTCCCTTTGTTTGCAGGGACGATACTTTACCGCTTACAGCTTTTACTACATTAACTATGAAACTTTTTATCATACGCATTGATAAATACTTTTGCATATACGAATATATCTCGTACAAAGATGATTGTGTTCTTTTTCTTCACTCTGATTATGCATCTTCCATTTATTATAATCCACAACTGATGATATTTCAAAATATAATTTCAAAGATAATTGAAATTAAATCACATTTATTCTGTTTGGAAAATTTTCTTACAATTTTACATATTCGTTAGTTTTTATTATTTTTATTGTATATTATATATATATATATATATATATATATATATATATATATTATTTTTTTTTTTTTTTAGTGAACCATCTCCCCTTGAGATTTTTTATTTCCTCACTCCAAAACAGATTTTCTGACCCCTTGCATGAATGCATTTTTGCTGGTCACTAATTTTTCGTATATATATATATATATATATATATATATATATATATATATTATATATATATACAGAGGGTTGGCAAAAGTAAATAGACACCTTCGGTTTTTCCACAATTTTTTATTTGATAATAAAAGTCAGTGAATAATAATAGATAATAATAGATGGTTTCCCTTTTGCATTATACAAAGCTGACATACGTTGTAGCATTCCATTGATTAACTTTGCCATTTGTTCTTGAGGACCTACTACTGGATACCTAAAGAAGGGATTAAATCGGTGCTAAAATGCTACCAAACAAAAATGGCGACTAAAAAGAAGACGTTGCGTACGAGTATGAATTTATAATTACAGTTCTGAGGAAATTCAGAAAAGAGTATGGAAAGAATCCACCATCGAAAATGCCACTGAAGAGGTGGGTGGCGAAGTTTAAGAAAATTGTCTCAGTTCATGATTTAGTTCTGGAAGACATCAAACGTGTTTGCGTGAATGTTTTGAGAGAAATCCCCAAAAATCTATACGTCGTGCTTCCGCTGAACTGGAGATGCCAAGGTCGACTGTCCATAATGTTTTGCCAGGTAAATTTTGTACGTGCCCGTAAAAAATTGGGTTTACTTTAGTTCAAGTACTTTTGGAGGACGATTATGGCAGACGCACTGACACGTGTTCTGAACTGTTTGATTTTATAAAAATGTATCCATCAATTCTAGATCGGTTATGTCTCTCAGACGAAGCTATCATACTTTCCATGTCATTGGCAAAGTTAACAAACTTCATTGCGGAATTTGAGGAGGGGATAATTCTCATGAAGTGAGAAAAATAGACGAGCGAGATTTCCCCGAGGTTAATGTCTGGTGTGCTCTTACACAGGGGTAAAAAAAATTTATGGCCCATTTTTTTCGACGACCCATCTGTCACCGGTACCTCATATTTGAAGATGCTTCAGATTTTTTCGTCTCGAGTACGGATCGAAACCTTTTGAATAACTTGATCCTCCAGTGCAGGATGGGGCCCCATTCACCTCATTATGTTGTAAGCGTTAATCGAACCTTCCTTGACGAGACTTATCCGCAAAGATGGATTGGACGATATGTTTCTCATTACATGGGCTCCTCGGTCACCCGATCTTACACCATTAGAATTCTACCGTTCAAGAAAGATTAAAGCTGATGTCGATGCAAAATTAGAATACCTTAAGCAAAGAATTAAGCAGGAAATAAACGCCATAATATCCAAGCAACCTGAAGTTGTTTTCGCAAAAATTTCGAAAGAAAATAACAACACTGTCTATAGATAATCGGGTACCTTGCTCTTCATCCTTCCACACACATAAAAAAGAAAAAAATTGGTTGGTAGATAAATGGGTACCCTGGGTAGCCTAGTGGTTAAGACGCTGAGCTGTTGGTGGGGCGTAGTTCGGATTCCACGTTAAACTGTAGGTATAAAGTGGAGTGACAAGCTTGATCTTCGTCAGAATGAACAGTTCGGGCGGAAGAAAAACCAAGGTTAACGAAGGTTACGGTACTCTTAGTTATTCGTGATTGAGGGGCGGTCCATGATCACGAATAATCCGATTTCACGGTTAACTCAGTATACCCCGCCGGTGGGTGGGTGTGCAGCCGTTGCTGCCCGCCAACACTGACTGGCCTCCCACCTCGTGATAAGTTGACGGAAATTGGTTGTTGAAATTTATTTAATTTTTATGGTTTATACAGTGTATATATATATATATTAGTGGTGGACCGGATCTCTGCATCCGCATCCGCATCATTTTTAACATCCCCATCCGCACTTCTGACTGCGGATGTTATGCGGATATTACCTCAAATAAATTATGCAATTTACAATTAAATTAGCTTATAAAGTAGCTTATAAGGCCCAGTCATGCACATTTCATGTAAAGTATTAATTATTAATGAGCAAACAAATATATAAACCTCAAAATATAAATACTGGTAACAGAAAATTGAATGAAACGTGTTTCATTCAATTTTCTGTGGCTGAAACTCTTGAGAAAGTTATTATTTTTATCATAATGAAAACATTAATAGTAATTTTAATTCTTATGCATTGCCTGCCATAACAGTAATATCACGAAATTTGAAAAATTATGTCATATATTCATAATTCTATATTATATTGATAGATTAACTAAATATCCGCATCTGCAGATGTTGAAAAACTGACATCCGGTCCACCACTAATGTATATATATATATATATATATATATATAGTAGTGGTGGAGCGGATGTCAGTTTTTCAACATCTGCGGATCTTTAATTTCAATATCCGCGGATGCGGATATTTAGTTAATCTATCAATATAATATAGAATTATGAATATATGACATAATTTTTCAAATTTCGTGATATTACCATTATGGCAGGCAATGCATAAGAATTAAAATTAATATTAATGTTTTCATTATGATAAAAATAATAACTTTCTCAAGAGTTTCAGCCACAGAAAATTCAATGAAACAAGTTTCATTCAATTTTCTGTGTTACCAGCTATTTATATTTTGAGGTTTATATATTTGTTTGTTCATTAATAATTAATACTTTACATGAAATGTGCATGACTGGGCCCTATAAGCTACTTTATAAGCTAATTTAATTGTAAATTGCATAATTTATTAGAAGTAATATCCGCATAACATCCGCAGTCAGAAGTGCGGATGCGGATGTTAAAAATGATACAGATATCCGCAGATGCAGATGCGGATGCGGATATCCGGTCCACCACATATATATATATATATATACACACACCAGATGTCCCCAAAAAGTCTATTTCTAAATAAATGTTCTAAGCTAAAAAAAGGAGTCCAGCCACAAAGACAAACGCAAGAGGTCGTACAACATAGGAGTTTATTAACTTTAATTAAACAATATGTCGTGTCCAGGCCATTTTTTTCTAACACACTATTCAACCTTACTCAAATGTTTGACATAATTTTTGGAAATAGCTCAGCTGGGATGTTGTTCATTATCTCATAGACTTTGGTCTTTGGTCTTCAAGCGCCTTAGGCTTGGTAGAATAGATCCTGTGTAGGTGTGAGTGGGGGTTGAGGCCAGGAAAGTATGGGACCCATTCCACCGGTTCATGAAGGGAGATCAGTCGCTCGGAAAAATGTTTCCTCAAAAAGTTTCGAGTTTCACAAGCAGTGTGTGGAGGTGCTCCATCATGCTGAAACCACCGTGAATCTGGAGTTCTGTGGCCTTTTTAGGCTATAGTCTATTGGTAACGGTATCGTCCTTACCTAAGATAATTTCGTAGAAATTAGGAAAAATTATTGCTTTAGGTATGAAATGTAGAAAGAACGGTTTTAATATACACTATTTATAAGTTAAGTAATGAAAGATTAGAAATGTATAGGTATACGATGAATAAAAACCCCAATCCGTTACCGGTCTGTAGAAGAAACCCAAATAATAAAATATACATCCATTATAAAATAATGGGCAAATAAAAATATGGACAATATTTTGGGACACCCCACACACACACACACACACACACACACACACACACACACACACACACACATATATATATATATATATATATATATATATATATATATATATATATATATATATAATATATATATATATATATATATATATACATACGTATGCTATTTTATTGCAATGTTTCATTTTTATATATTTTCTTATATATCTTCCCTTTATATTCATAGGTTGCAAAGTGTTTCATGAAGCGAAATACGAAAGAGAAACCAATTGTGCCATTTTTGTACAATCTGCAATCAAGAGTAAAGGTAAATTATTGTAATTTGAACGCTCGCTGGAAAATTGGGATGCGTCTATGGATCGTTGTCTAGAGAGGTTTTTTTAGGAAAAAAAATAATTATGAAAAAAAAGAAGAGAATAAAAATAAATAAGTTGAAAAATACGCCATTTTCTGAGCTATACAAGAAAAAAGATTGACATTAGCGCATATATATATATACATATATATATACACCTTGGTTAAATTTTGGTTTTGCTTTCGCCCGAATCGTTCATTCTGACGAAGGTCAAACTTGTTGCTCCACCTTAGACCTACAGTTTAACGTGCAATGTGAAACACGACCCACCATGGGTCCCTCCCAGACTCGATCTCACGATCACCAGCCCGGCGTCTTAACCACTAGGCTACGCAGTGTACTCATTTATCTACCAACCAATTTTTATTGTATGGAAGGATGAACAGCTGGGTTTGCCGCGCACCAACTGCCGTCACCGGGTTTCGAACCCGGGGCCGGTGGATTCGTAGTCAACGATGCTAAACACTACACCACCGAGGCGCATATACGGTATATAGATAGACAGACAGATAGATAGATAGA
>JAJOZX010002221.1:365000-407500 GCA_023014485.1 Bathynomus jamesi
CTAAATTATACATCCACAAATTAATAGCCTAATTAGGCCTACACCCAACACCCTACACCTGATTAGAAATCCAGAAATCGAGGATTAACTTATTTTAAGTCTAACGAGGAAAGCCGACTCGAGTCTCATGAGCGACGTTTGATAAATACATTTTAAGACTCGTTCGTTGCTTGGTCAATTTAATTCTTTTCAGCCACAGTTCCTTTACGAGTAGGAGTCTTCATTACACACACACACACACACACACACACACACACACACATGTAGGTATGTATAAGCGAGGTACCGATTTTTTTAAATGCATATATCTAAAAACTAATTAACCAAACCAAATTTAACCTTAGTGCCATCGAATCTAGAAGGGTATGATAAGTGCTTCGGACGTAATTGATAATTCGAAGGGTGGTTCCTGTTAAGTCATTAAATAGTGAGGTACTCGCTAATCTAGACTAACGTAACTTAACCTTAACTAACCTAACCTAGCGTAACCTAACCTAATCTGGACTAACATACCGTATTTTTCCTCACAGTAAAAATGTTTATAGATATTTTTTATAGAAATTTGTTTATGTTCCGAGGTACCAAAAATGTTTCTTAAAAAAAAAATTACCACAATTTATGTGCGAATTTTATTTTACACTCAATGTCACTTATGCCAGTTGTCTACACACACACACACACGTCTCAGTGACCTCAGTTGGACGAATTACGTAAAACAGATTAACCAGCCACAAACAGACACTTTTTATTCAATCACAATAGATAATTTACGTTGAGAACAAATATAATGAAAATAATATTTTTTCATTACAGTTTTTAGCGAATTAATTTATTGTCAAAATGATTCAATGTCTGAATTTTGTTAAATCTGAATTTTTGGCACTTTGAACATAAAGAAAATTCTATGATTCCAATGAAAATTTCCTTTAACATAAATTCATTTGAAAATACTGGGTTCAACAAAATCTTGGTTCTTTGTGTATGTGTAGGCATTGATTGTTCTGTTCCTCCTTTGAATAAGGGAACAATGTTCGCGTTCTTTATGGGAATGGAATTTGTTCTGTATCGATTGATTTTCTCCGTAGAAAGTATAGTGGCTTGGCTATACTTTCCTCGCGTTTCTTCAGAAACACGACACTCAATGTGTCTGGCCTTGGCGCTCAATTTTCTCGTATTTGTGATAGACTTAATTATGTCCTCTTCCAAGAATTCTAAATCCATTTACAGATTCGTGTCAATATTTGTTCTTGACTGATTTGTATTTACATTGCAGTGATGGGCAACCTAGGCTAGTGAGTGGGCCGCATGAGTGGCCTTCATTCATCTCAGTGGGCCGCAAGATTAAAAATGTGCATGTGCGCTAAACATGGCCCCACGAATATGCTTAAACACATTTAATACAGCCCGAAAATTTCATAAAGAGTTAGAGAAAATTATTATTTACATATTAATTGAATTGTGATCAACTTCAAAGAGTAAAGCAAAAGAAACATTTTTAATATAATAATTAATATAAAGAAATTTTGTTAAATCAAACAAAATTATCAGTAGATTATGGAAATATTAATATAAATTTCAAAATTTTCATTCATGTGGGCAATGGTTAGTAAAATGTCTCTTGGGCCGCACTCAGAAACCTGATGAGCCCACCACTGATCTACACCATGGCCAAGAATTCATCCGGATTTCCTACTTTCTTCTCTAGCTTTGGAGTGCTGAACAGACTTAAACTGTTCCTTCAGCAGTTCGCTCATTTTTTCTGGGTCATTTGTGTGTTCGTTTAATTTGTCTTTTAACGAATCAATATTTCTTTGCACCTCATTTTTCTTCACGCAATGGTGTAAAAATATTTTGGTTTATTTTTTGTTTTCTGCTACCTTGGTTTCCTCCTCGTTTGTCTCGTCACATTTCAAGCATTCTTTCTGGCTCTCTATAAGATAAGTTTTTAAGTCTTCCGGTTTCTAACCTAGCTTTGTTTGTATATCGATTATGTTATGATTAAAACATTTGGTTTGCGTTACATTTTTACTTATTATCACGTCATGTTATTTGTCAAAATTAAGTCCAAGACGTTCTCCCTCGAGTCCTTTCACAAATTTCGTGGGTAGGCGCATAGTTTTCCATAATATCTAAAAGCATTATGGCTTGCGTTCTATCGCCCTTTGTAATGTTACTGTGGAACATCTCAACATATGTTACTTTATCATTCTTCTTCCAAGTTAAAAATCCTCTTAAATTAATATATTCGGTGCTGGGGTTTTAAGTGATTTTAGGGTATTTTCTATTTCATCTATAACGAACTGGAATTCAATATTTGTGGTGTTTGATGGCCTGTACACGTTCATAAAGACTAAATTTGGTTGTCTTGTTTCTAAAATAAGAATTTCGACTGCTGTTTAATTTGTTTACCTTCACTTCATCTATATATGTGTTACTCACGTAAATACAGCAGTCTCCCCCTCTTCTAGCGAACCCATCCGCTCTATATATGGTGTAGTCCTTTATTGCTATTTCAGTGTCTTCGATGCAGTTTTCACAGCCTTTTCACATTTATGCAACCATGTTTCCGTTGAACATAAGATATCTGTATTGGTTTCTAGAGCTAAATTTCGTAGGTATTGTAGTTTGCAATCAGTTTTGTCAGCGTACAGTCCTTGTATATTTGTGTATATTAAATTTAAAGGTTTAATAGGCTTTGTGTTTGGTTTTGCTGAGTATTGGTCATTATCGGGTCAGTTTTGTTGGTTTCTGATCGATGTTATTGGGTTGGTCGTTGCACTTGGGAATACTGAGGATGTGGTCCTTGGTACCAGTGTGGTAGTAGAATTAACTGTGGGTGGTGTTGGACAGATGGATGGTATGGGTATTGCTGGGGTATATACGCCTACAGAGCCTGGACTTTTCTCATTGAAAGCGATAGTTATTCTCAGGCGATAATAGTAGTAGTAGTAAATTATTGTTATTATATATATATATATATATATATATATATATATATATATATATACATTGTTTACTTGCTTATATATTTTTGTGCCGGTGTGGAGTGTGTAAATGCATTTAATATTTTACTCCGACATCTCGGTAAAGTTATTAATCAAATACAGTACAAGTATTTCCTTCCTCCAAATTTATCATATTAAATATTGTAACATATGAGGGTATAGTATGTATAAATATCAGGTGTAATATATATATATATACACACGTCATATATATATACTTGTGTGTTAACATCAAACATGTTAAATTATACAACAACTGCAAACATCTGAATGCAAATCTATTCTCATATTTAAGATATCTTCCCATTTCATTTTCAAATATTAAAAATTCGAACTTGTTAACATGAATGAGAGCCGAGATTATATATTGTATATGGTGTTTCCACCGCGTAGTATACGAACGTTTGTTTCCGCTCTGCGCTAATACCAAAATAACTAATGTTTATAAATTCGGCTGTAAATTCTATCCTATACCAGTGTGTGTGTGTTAAGTATCAGCGAATACTCGAAAATAATTTATTAAGCGAAGGCGGGTGGCATATAGTGTGCACAAAGAAAAAACAACATAAATTGAAACATATAAATTGAAAACAATTCGAACGAAATAACAGCTTTCGTGAGATTTTCCAAGAGGCCTATAATAGAAGAGGAAGAGGACCATAAACGAGAAGGTCAAGGTTTCGCAGATGAAATTCGAGAAATAGAAAGGAAATAGACAAAAAGAAAGAAAAAATGGCAAAAAATACGAAAAAATGTGTGAGTTGCTGTAAATCCAGAAAGTTGAACAGAGCTGGATTATGTTTAATGGAATGCGCCGTGTACCAGCTCTGCGATTGCAAAAGTGAAGTAGACCAAACCACGGGCTTAAAATGCATTCTGCGCAATACATTTAAACCCACAACAGGAAAATGATGAATAGAATAAACAACAAAAGCATAGGTTTTTATGGCATCGTGTGCGTCAAGTGCATGGAAAACAATAGTAAAGTAGTACAAACGGGAGTGGAGAATGTTGAAATAGAAGTATCAATTGTAACAGGTTCACCGACAGAAAATCAGGATACGTCAGAAAACGCCGACACAAAAATAAGATTCAGGACACCGAAGGAAACACACTATAGGGAGATGCGGAAGAAGCCTTAGACGGAGAATAACCCCTGCACAAGAGAGAGACACGACGAATACAAATGAAAACACACGAAAGATTAAAAAGCTACTGAGTAGGAAAGAAGTGGTGGTAGAACAGATGAAAGGAATTAAATTCCAACGACGGACCATATGTGAATATTACAAAACAGGTTCGTGCGAATATGTTTCAAAATGCATGTATAGTCACCCAAAAAAAGTTTCTACATGATGAGGAATGGAAGTTGCAGGTACGGAACAAACTGCTACTATTTCCACCTTTCTATGTGCAGACAGTCAATTAGAGAAAAAAATGGCTAAATATGGAATGCCCGTATTTTCATATTAAGGGCACTCAAAGAAGAGAACGAGAAAAACAGCTCACATCCTAAATAGAAGTAATAACAATTTCAATGAAGTACACTTTTTTTTAGAGAAAATGCGAATGATAAAAGCACAACTGTCCCTTAATGAGGAAAGACAGGACTTGACTTCGCAGATATATGCAACCCAGCATTACATACATCACCCTCCTATTTGACACCATCTACCATTAATACAACATCCACAATAGTATTAAGGGCCGCAGCCTCAGTACTCCCAAATGCAGCGACCCAACCAATAACCCCAAACAGGAACCGCCCAGGAAACAATCATTATCTAGGAAAACCGAGCACGAAGATTAAAAATCGTATAAATTTATTATACACAAATATACATGGCTTGCATACTGACCATACAGACTGCAAATTACAATACTTACAAAATTTAGCTCTAGAAACCATAGATATCATATGCCATACGGAAACGCACTTACATAAATGCGAAAAAGGCTTTGAAAACTGCATCGAGGATACTGAAATAGCAATACTGAATTACAAAACATGCAGAGCAGATAGAGTTGCTAGACGAGGAGGAGGGTGTTGCATCTACGTGAAAAACACGTACACACGTGAGGTGAAGGTAAGCAAATCAAACAACGCAGTCGAAATTATTATTTTAGAAGTAAAAGAACTGAACCTAACCATTAACCATTATGAATGTCTACAGACGACCAAACACTATAAAATGTGAATTCCAATTTACTACAAATGAAATAGAAAACATGTTAGAATTACTTGAAACTCCAGCACCAAATATTCTAATTTGTGAGGATTTTAATTTTCCATTCATAACATGGAAGAAAAATAATGAAGTTTCATGCTAACATTACAAAAGATGATGGAACCCAAGCAATAATGCTATTAGCTATTGTAGATCATTATACACTTACTCAGGAAATCTGTGAAGCCATTAGAAAAGAGAACGTTTTGGATTTAATTTTAACAAATAACAATGAGGTAATAATAAATAAAAAGGTAATGCACACAAATTTCTCCGACAATAACCTAATCGATGTGCAACTGAAGTTAGCACCCAGAGGTCCAAAAACGCATCCCAGAGAGTCCGAAGGAATATTTAAAGGTTTAAATATAAATTCAAAGGAAGTAGAATGGGAAAGTATAAATGAAGATTTAAAAAAAAAGCAAGTTGGGAATTGCTACTTCACGGGAAGCTTCTAGAAGAAATAGTGTGTATAATAGAAAACGAAACAACCTGTATTGCTGAAACATGTTCCGAAGAAACAAAAAAGAAAATGTAGCAAGCTCGAGAGAAAAATCAGGACACTTTTTAGACAACGGAAACAAACCGTAAAAAATCTCCACGGGTGCAGAACTGAAGCAAGGCGAAAGGAAAATGCAGTGTAAAGAGAGTTAATACTCTCTTCACACTGCATTTTCCTTTCCGCAAACGTGTAGAAGTATTTTGGGTTATTTTTTGTTTTCTGCTATCTTGTTTTCCTCCTCGTTTGTCTTATAGATGAGTGTTTGTTTTAGGTCCGCTTCTATTTCGCATAGTTTCCTCTCTAGTTTGAGTCACCTTGCTTCAGTTCTGCACCCGTGGAGATTTTTTACGGTTTGTTTCCGTAGCTGGGGCGACCGAACTCACAAATGACACAGAAAAAAAAGAGCAAACTGCTTAAAGAACAATTTAACCGAGTTTAGTATCTCTAAGTCCGAGAAGAAAGTAGAAAATTCATATGAATTGTTTTACATTGATACAAATCAGCCAAGAACAAGTTCGGGCACGAACCTATTAATAGACTTAGAGTTCTCAGAGGGAGATGTAATAAGGCTCTATCACAAACGCGAGAAAATTTGGGACAGGGCAGACACATGGAGTGCCACGTTCCTGAAGAAATGTAAGGAGGGTATTGTCAGTCCGCTATACTTACTATAGAGAAAGTCATTCGACACAGAACAAATTCCACTTTCACTAAAGAACGTGAACATTGCCTCCCCCCCCCCTTATTTAAAGGAGGTAACAGAGCAATGCCCATGAATTATCGGCTAGTAGCTCTCATCTTCCACCTTATAAAGTGCTTTGAACGTATAATTAGAAGCAAAACTACTTACTACCTACAAAAAAAGAATTTATAAAATCTGAACCAACATGACTTTAGGTCTGGAAGATCATACCTATCACAGCTATTAGACCACCAGAAGAAAATATTGAAAATATTGAAAATATTGTGTCGAGGACAAGATATTGATGTAATATATATTGACTTTGCTAAAGCCTTCAATAAACGTGACCATGGAATTATAGCACACAAACTTAAGTGGTAGTAAATGGGGTTAAATCTGAAGTCTCAGAAGTCATGAGCTCTGTCCAACAAGGTACAGTATTAGCTCCCTTGCTGTTCACAATAGTGATTGCAGACATTGTTACAAATATTAATGACAGTATTGTATCATGTTTCGCGGATGACACAAGGATATGCAAGGAAATATCGAACGAAGGTAACATAGAAAATTTGCAAAATGACATTGAAACATTATTCAAGTGGGCAGAATATGAAGTTCAACGAAGAAAAGTTCCAGCTTCTAAGATATGGTAATAACAAGGTGCGACAGAATAAAGGGTACGAAACTCTGCAAGCCAAACAGATAATACCAAACCCACAAACCAGGGATCTTGGAATAATAATGTCGTCGGGTGCAGAATTCAGAAAGCACTATAACCTAAAATTACAGTAGCTAGAAAAATAATGGGAAGAGCTTCCAAAGCAGAAAAGCAAACATCATGCTCAAATTATGGAAGTCTATTCCAATGTTTCCCAAACTATGGGTAAATTGGCATTCTGCAAGTACTTCAAAGTACAGAAAGTGCAAAAATAAACGACATGGCAACACTGGGACTGGCTTTACGTGGGGTACAGGTAGGGTGGGGGGTCATTATGAAGGTATCCATGTGAAAGTGAGGTAATAACTCAAAAAGTTTGGGAACCACTGGTCTAGTCCTACTAATAATTGAGTATTGCTCAGTACTCACAAGCCCATACAGAAAATGAGACATTGCAAATATAGAAGACATACAAAGGACTTTTACGTCTGAGATAGAGGAAACGAAAGGTAAAGTCTACTGGTCTCGACTACAATCCCTGAAACTGTACTCTCTGGAAAGAAGACGCGAGCGGTATACAATAATATACATGTGGAAAATACTCGAGGGTTTTGTCCCTAACCTTAGAAACGAAATGGAAACACTGGAATGAGAGAAGAGGCAGATTTTGTACTGTCCCAGCAACGGTGGAACAGGAGAGGCCAACGAAATCGAGGATGGAAAAAACCCTCAGAATACGAGGCCTAAAACTTTTTAATGTCTTATCCAAAGAACTGAGGAACCTCCAGCACACCAACCTGAATAATTTCAAAAACCAGCTGGACAGGTTCCTGTGTAAAAGCCCTGACCAGCCCCCAACGAGGGCAGGAGGAGGTCGGAAAGCAATTCCCTCCTACACCAAATCCCGCAAATGAGGCTGGATGTTGCAGAGAGGTCGACTGCAGCTCGATCCTGAACCGTCGTTCAACCCCCCATAAAACGTAAAAAAGTCTCTCTCTCTCTCTCTCTCTCTCTATCTATATAATATATATATATATATATATATAGAGAGAGAGAGAGAGAGAGAGAGAGACACACACACACACACACACACACACAGAGTTTGGCTATCGTATAAAATTGGAATGTTTTCTCATTTTCAGATGGGGATGGCGACATTTAACCCACTCTAAATAACATAATTAAATTAACCTAATCTAACCAAATTAACTTAACCTAATCTTTATTGCATCTCCTTTTTTCATGATATTTAAGGATTTCAAATAAAAAATTAAATCTGAATCAATGACAACACCACTAATGTCGCTGTCCGCACCTTCTTTTTTCGATGAGCTCTGTGTGTATCCTAAATATTGTCGTGATGACATAAGATAGGCAAGAACACACACACACACACACCCACACACTCGTACGCATTATAAATGAGGTGCATAATGAAATAGTTAATTTGAAATAGTTAAACCATTATTCCAAGCATGAAATCATACATGCACGAAAGCTTTTATATAAGAAAGGCATAAAAAATGAATCCGTAAGAAATTCCTATGTTGAAGCTAAAGTTATTAGCGTGAGAAAATATAATATAATACAATTTAAGAAAACACTTTTAAGTAAATGCGCAAAATATAGTTTCTTATTAACCAATTACGTACGATTTTGTTCCACAGAATCGCTCGACAAAGAATTCTAAATGTAGAAAAGGATTTGCTGATTAGACCATCTCGGACTATGAAATGTAAAAATGCGGCGTAATATTAATTTTAAAGTTGTTGCCATTTTTTTTCTTTAAATTAATTTTTGTGCGAGTGAAACGTTTTAATTTTTTCTAGTGGGGTGGACGCGGGGCTGGAGGGTAGGGGGGATTGGAGAGAATGGAGTGGATGGGGATTGTCGCTCCTTTTGTGAAATTACTGAAATATGCATAAAAAGTGCTTTAATTCAAAACAAAAAGTTAAATTCACTTCAGTTATAACTATGATGTGAAATGTATTTTTCAACAAAGCTCAAAGTAAAAGATCCAAAATACAGTGTTTGGTGTGTATATATATATATATATATATATATATATATATATATATATATATATATATATATATATATATATATATATATATATATATATATGTGTGGAGAGAGAGAGAGAGAGAGAGCACACTTCATATATATTTCTGTCCGTGTGTGTGTGTGTGTGTGTCGTAGGTGAAGACACACACACACACACACACACACTATAAATCAAACATAATAATAAGAAGCACTTTATTATGCACCTAAATAATACATAAAAGCACAAATTACCCATCCCTTGCACCATTAAAACATTACCAATCCCCCCCCTTAAATCATTAAACTCTTAAACTAATTATAAAATGATCCTTACATGGGAACATATCCTCAATTCTCGTATCCTGAACCTAGCATGCAGCTCCTTCTTTATATATATATATACACATATATATATATATATATATATATAAACAGTCCCCAAACTTATAATCATTCTCCGAGATGTGGCAGCTGCTTGAATAGAGGTAAGGAGGGTTTCACCGCGGTACAAATTGACCTCAGAATCGGCCTAGCCACATAAATTAGGCCTTTAGGTAGCTTAATAAAGGAATTCATACGTGCCTAGCCTAGCCTAATTGGAGGAAAGAGCTAGTAATCCCGCAAGAATTATTACACCAGAGCGGCAGTGAAGAGAAAGGAGAAGAGTCTGTTTGGATGGGGGATGGTAAATGTGTGAGAGAGAGAGAGGTAGAGGGAGGGAAAGGGAGAGAAGGGGGCCTGGGAGAGTATAGTATATGTATAACTGTAAAAGTAAAAAAAAAGAGCCGGAAGAGTAGTGAAAGCCGTTATGTATACGAGATTTCTTTATGCTTCAACTGAAACTTACATTTTTGTTCCAAGTTTCGAAATTTTTGGTCCTATTTCTATAGTTTTTTTCCCATACAAAACGTTGAAAAATTTATTTGAATTTAAGATTCTTTCTCTGAGACACCCCGACCCGGTCTACAAATTTTCGTTTGCCTCCTATGAAATAAATATATAAACATTACTTGTATAGGTTTTTATTCAAACGAATTTAAGTTATGATTCCATTAATTTCAGAGGGAAAATGAAAATGAAAATATTTCATTAAATTTCAGAAAAAAAAATGTATATAATCGTTATAAGAAATTAATATTAATTTTCAATAATTGTTCATCTCTTCCATTTTCAATAATTGTTCCAATTTCAACAATTAAAATCCAACAAAAATGTTTCCAATTTCAACAATTCAAACAATTATTTTTAATTTCCATTCGGTGATCATAGATTTTAATTGGGTATGAAGTGAATCATTTCACGATTCATGATTCATTCGTTTACTTAAGGTCTACCCGTTGATCGCTCTTCATTTGTTTCTCACGAAGACGTCTTTCTGGAAAAGAAAAAAAATAGTGTCGTTGATTCGAGTTCATGAATTAAACATTCAAAATAATACTTCTACGAATGCTTTCAATTCCGAAGATGTAAATGTTTTGTAGTAAACGCCGTTCTCATTCTACATATGCTAAATAATACCGCGTTTCTACTCAACATCCTTAACAGTAAATATAGTATTTTTAGTTCTGAAGTTGTATATGCTTTACAGTACACAGTATTTCTATTAAATAATCTTGATAGAATGCGTAGTATTTCTAGCGTATGTCCTTGATCAACGCTACAGTGATTACACGCAGCCAAGCGCTTCTATAGTTCTGAAACTGCGTGTATGTTTTTTCTTATTTTTTTTTACAGTATATAAATAGTGTTCCTATGTTATAATTTTGAGACAACGAAGTTTATACGGTTTACAGTACGCACGAAGTAAAATTACGGTTACATTAAGATTGTAAGAACTGAAACTAAACGAGAAATTATGACTGTTCTAAATACTCACGTAAATCGAAACTTTTAAACTCATTTTTATCATTTATGCTCATTTCTTCGCTCATTCTTTCATTTTTATCATTTTCTCATTTCGCCAAATTCTTGCTTATATTTTCGGTTTCATTTTTTTTTTTTTTTTTTTTTTTGTTAAATTCTAGTTTTACGTTACAGTAAGTTTATAAATGTTTGACATCAATAATGACCTCGTTCCGACAATGTCGAGCGATTTGTCCCAATCATTATTATTATTATTATTACTATATATATACTTTGACGATTTGAAATTTATAAGACAACCGATTGAAACTTAAATAATGTATAACAAATTTACATCAATTGATGAAAATTAAACAAAAAATAATTGTTTATAGACTATATATATATATATGCTGCAAACCACAAGGAAAAAGAAAAACGATTCCAAGGCCTTTCGTGTATTCAGAGCTACACCTCGTCAGGCATTCATTTATTTCACGTGTTTAATTGTGAAATTCATCCCATATATATATATATATATATATATATATATATATGATACAAACCCACAAGGAAAAAGAAAAATGATTCCAAGGCCTTTCGTGTATTCAGAAGTACACTTCGTCAGGGAACGTGTTTAATGTGAAATTCATCCCATATATATATATATATATATATATATATATATATATATATATATAAGGAAAATTGAACCCACAAGCAATTCAGAAAACAAGATTATATCGAAAAGCTGATACAAAAAAATTGTTTAAAAATTTACATACACAATAAAGAGGGAAAGACACGTGACAAAGGGGAATAAAAGGGGAAAGAAGAAAAACAAAAAGGGGAAACCAAATAAAATGGTAACGTAAAAACAATAAAAATAATCACGCAGAAAAAGATATCCAATCTATTGAAAAGTTAAAACAGAAACAAGCCAGACGATGTAAAATGAAAGTGGGAGCAGCTATATATATATATATATATATATATAGTGTGTGTGTGTTAAACTGTGTAAATGTATGTATATATGTATAAGGTAATCATGTTGGTTTCGTGTGTTATATTAATTAAAGGAAAGCGTAAACAAATCCATGAGAGCGAAAGTGAAAATCTCTCAAATAATTAAACATTTCCATCTTAGGAGAAACAAACGCCAATTTGGAGTCGAGTTCTTAAATTCACTCTCACCCAAGATGCTCCAAATTGAATTAGAACATCCGGGCTGCACACCCGCCATTCCGGCTTAATTTGAATGAGAGAGAGAGAGAGAGAGAGCTTTCGCTCTCACTAATACCCGCCCCCATTCCTCCCGCATCAACACACCCACCGCTTTTACATTCCCCCCACCCCCCCACCCCCTACCTCTCTCACTTTACACCCGTTTTCCCTACCCCTACATCCCGAGCAATTACTCTTCTTCTTCTTCTTCTTCTCTTCTCTCTTTTTTTTCATGTTGTTTACTTGCTTTTGTTTTAATTTAATTTATGTCGGATGAATTTACATATTCATTGAGAGTTTTCTTTTCTCTGTTATGAAATTGTTTTTTTCTTCGTTTTGCGGATAATGTTTGTTTTTTGTTTTAATATAGCATCAGTTGTTATTCCTCTCTCTCTCTCTCTCTCTCCTCTCCTCTCTCTCTCTCTCTCTCTTATCACCCCAATGAGCCTCGTCTCTCATCGCTAAATCGATGCAAAATTTAATAAACATTAAGTAAAAAACTGTGTAAAGATAAAAAATTAAAAAGAGACGGGGTTCCTCAGGGACTGAAGGCCATGCACCAAGTGGTCCCAGGCCCGTCCCCAAAGGGGATAACCCCCCAGAAGAGTATATAAGGGTTCCCCCCAAGGGAAAACAAATTTATACGTAGGAAAAGACAAGTTCATAGACAGACAGATTGACAGAAATATAGACAGAGCCTCTTCTACTTTCATCGAGCTTATAACAAGCGTATGAAAAATTAGTTTACATTTTATTTTTCGATAATATTTACAATATATATATATATATAATATATATAGGGTGTCCCATAAGTTCGGGCTTATAGGAAAATTTATTTTAAATTAAATTTACAAATGTAATACATTAGAACTAAAATAAATGTTCAAAATGATTGCTTGTTTTGGGACCTTTTTGGTGTTGCAGTTACACTCGTGAGGAAGAGCTCTCGGAGGCCTTTTCCTCAAGAGTGTAACTCACTTCCATATTAGCCATTGAGTGTTATTCTACCTGCAATATATATATATATATATATAATAATATATATATACACAGTGTGTGTGTGTATATATATATATATAGGGTGTCACAAAAAATAGTTACCATAGGAGACTTTTTTATTTGTTAAAAAGACGATAAATGTTGAAATTGCGTGTCATTCGGGTGGTGACGAATGTTAATTCGATCACATAAGTTATATTGAACGTTACTTTGGACATCTTTACTGATGTTACGTTCTTTTTGCATGTTGCCTTTTAACTGTTGAATAGTTCGTGGTCTTGTTTGGTAAATAACCGAATTTAAATGTCTCCAGAGGAAGCCACTTGTAATAAAACTAATTTTACTTTTTCTTGTGGGACGTAATCAGTTGTATTGTTCATTAGTTATAAACTTGAATAAAAAACAGAAAAAAAATTAATTTCATATGGTAACGGACTTTTCTTACACTATATATATATATATACTATATATAATATATATATATATATAGAGAGAGAGAGAGAGAGAGAGAGACGAGAGAGAGAGAGAGAGAGAGAGTCTATACAGGGTGTTCAAAAAGAAATATAACCCACTGGAGATTGCCTATATCATTGTAACCTAAACCTTTTCTTTCTGTTTCGGGTTGCGTTTCTTTTTGAACACTATATTGTATATATACAGGGGTTGGATAGAATACTGGAAACACTCGCATTTTCGATGCTATATTTTCTGGTATCATTAATGGCGTTATGTACTTTATTAAATTAATATGTAACTGCATATAATATTGAGAACATCTTCTATTTTAATATGTTCATATTGGTTTTTAACCCTTTCAGCCCTGAATTTTTTGTAGGGTTAAGTTATGAATGCGTGTATTTGAAACGTTAGCAATTGGCATCTTCACTCCTTAAAGGGTTAATGTTCTTTTAAAATAAATAAAAATATAGCGCTTGCAAAAAATGTTACTGACTGTGAAAGGGGCATGATAGTAGGGGCCCGTTTGGTTGGTGTCTCAATATTAAAGGTCGCGTGATTGTCCCTACACCTTGAGGACCAGTCCCATAGTTATGAATACATTGAAAGAAATAAAAAAAAACTACACCACCTAAGCACAGAATTGTTCCCATTATTCTCCCCAACTCCAAATTCATTAGCATTTTGGGATCAGTGAAAGAAAGCCACCCCCAAACGGGTCGGGGGTGGCTTTCTTTATTGAGACAATTCGGAGGTGGCTTTCTTTCATTGAGACAATTCGGAGGTGGCTTTCTTTCATTGATCTGTAAGTTATTTAGGTAGGTAGGTTATTTAGGTTAGGTTAGGTTAAGTTGTGATATTTTTAGTTAGTTTAAATGAAAATATCATGACTTAACCTAACCAATCATGAAGGGCATCAGTAATAAATAATAAACAATTCCTCATGAACGTGTTTTTACTTACATTCTTTACTATAGTGATTTTGGGGGTGGCATTGTTTACTTGATCATTTTTTAGGGTGGCATTGTTTACTAGAAACTTTTGGGGGTGGCTTTCTTTCATTAATCCGAACTTTGGTACTGGTTGGTGTTAAAATAGGCTTTACTACAGTTCCCATGACATAGTTATAACTGACTTTGGTCTTTGCGGACTACTGTTAAATTTTGAACAAAAAAGTTTCGATGCAACAGTCTTTGATTGATTCTTCACAGCTCATAATTATCATATAAGGTTCTTCTGTCGCATTCTGTCATTGTTGCTTTACGCTCATTATATTCCTTATTTGATCGTTTTTTTATTTTTGCGTGTATTCATAACCTTGAGGACTGTTCCTCGAGATACAGGAGCAATTATGTGACTTTTATTACTGAAACACCAACCAAACGGGCTCCCACTATCATACCCTTTTCACAGTCAGTAACATCTTTTGCAAGCGCTATATTTTTATTTATTTTAAAAGAACATGAAAAACCAATATGAACATTAAAATAGAAGATGTTCTCAATATTATATGCAGTTACATATTAATTTAATAAAGTACATAACGCCATTAATGATACCAGAAAATACAGCACCGAAAATGCGAGTGTTTCCATTATTCTGTCCAACCCATATATATATATATATATATATATATGGTATGTACTCGGAAATAGTATGAACTATATACACAGCGAATAGCAAACATACCCTTGAAAAGGGGGGGGGGGTATTCTCTGTATGTACAGAATTTTCCATCGAGAACTGTTCTTTATCCTATATGCTTAATATGTACATAAACATCCTCTGTAAAACCTGAATGTATTACACAAAGCAGAAGTAATACTGGACGTTCTTAACATGCGTTCTTTATTTAAAGCTTGTATATATATATAATATATATATATGCTGTAAAAACTTATGAACAAAGAAAACTCAATTCTAAATAAAAACCTAAATAAGACTAAATAAAACCTGTAAGAGGGGAAAATGAAGCGTTGCCCTCTTCCACTCGGCGAGGAAGAAAGCTAAGAACAAAAGAGCTGGAAAGGTGAGACTTGAGGAGAGAGGGAATTCCCGAGGGAAGCATTCGAGGGGAACTCCATTGTTACGAATAAGCATTGCGTAAATAATGCAAGAGGCAAGAGAGGTGGCCGAGCTGTAGTTGAAAGAAGAGAGCATAACGGTTAAGTAGACGCCTGCCCTGCACGGGGAAACTAAGGGGAAACTAAGGGGAAAGTCAGGAAGAATAACTAACAGGGAAACTAAGGGGAAGTATATATCTATATAACGGTAAAATAAGGAGAAAATATATATATAAGGAGTAAACGAGACAGAGGGAGGTTCAAGGGGTTAAGCTTAACTTTGAATCTGAGGGGAAACGGATTGAGGGATTGAGGGTTAATCAACAGCGAAAAATGGGGAAATGTTTAAGTGACAAATTAAAGGAGACAATAGATAAACACTTACGATACTAAAATAATTATTATATTAAATGTAATATAAACTATACAAAACCAACATATAAAAACCACTAAATATGCGCTATATTAGGAACGACCATATACGTCACATTATATATTATTATATATATATATTTCACATTCTGTACTGTATAGAATAGCCACAAAGGTTGGAAACAGAGGGAAATATAGTTTACAAATGCTAGAATGTTCCTTTAATTCCAGATTTTGTGGCCACCCTGTATAATGTACAGTTTCGAAAAAGAGTTCGCTAACAGACATAACATTTCTAAATTTTCTAAAGATTATTAATCAGTAATAACTGACTGTTGTTTTTGTTTTTCTTATTGTCAATAAAAAGAATAAAATATTCACGTAAAAAAAAATGTTTCCACTTAGTAATTTTAAAAAAAATGTTTCCACTTAGTAAATTTTATGCTCTGATTTGGGAGTGAAATGGAAACAAATCTTTGAAATTAAGCATCAGAATATTAAATCGATATAGCTGTGCTGTAATGATCTGGAAGACAATGCTTGAAATTTATCGGTCGAGAAGTTGTGGATAGAAAATGCAATTTTTTTTTATATACAATTATTGTACGAGTGCAAATAACACTGGTATGCATCAATTTTGCTGTCAAGGGTTTTGTAAGTGATTCTTATAGAGTTTTCCTGCTGATTTCGAATCTGCAATCCGTTTTTCTCAATCAGCTCAGGTTATCCGGCTATGGCCTCATAAGTAAAATAGAATTTTTCGTGATTTTGTCAAAGCGGAATTGGAACAGTAACATCTATCATCACTTGTTTCACTTGTATAATATCTTTTTTTACTTTTCAGGCATATAGATAAAATATTTCATAATGAATAGAGCGTGTAAAAATGATCCCAATAGATTCTGCTACATATGTGGGACGGTTACCATGCCAAATAACCAGTCCCAAATCACTAAATTTGTGAAGACAATGTATAGAGCATACTTGGAATTAAGCTAGGGGACCAGGACAAAAATTTCGCCCCTCATATGTGCTGCAAGACGTGCATTGAAAATTTGAGAAGATGGAGCAAAGACAGAGCGAAATCTTTGCCTTTTGGAATTCCCATGATTTGGAGAGAAGGAAAGGATCACGTGACAGATTGCTATTTCTGCATGACAAACCCTCCAAGGTGGGCTTATAAATTTATTTTCTTAAATATTTGAAATCCTCGTATGAAACTTAACATAATATTCACCATAATGTAATATTCACCATATATAGCATAATATTCACCATAATGGTAATACTACATTTACATATACATATTGTTATAGAAAATACATTTACACATACATATTGTTATACAAGTTACATTTACATATACAATGATTGTATATTTTCTTTCTTTTTCATTCATATTGGCCCCGAAGGGACAATATGAATGAAAAAGAAAGAAAATATACAGACTCCATCGACCTATTTCATATCTTACAGACCGCAGCCTTCCCTCACGAGCCGCCACTGTCTGAATGCTTCTTCTATTTCATATGCAAGTTTTATATCCATGTTTCTGTGTTTCTATTTTCAGGAGTTAACAAGAAGAATAAACACATTGTTGTATACCCTGACATTCCTTCTGCTATGAGACCTGTACCCCATGGTCCTGGAATTCCAATACCCGACCCACCTCAAACCCTGGACTTCGATGATTCTGATGATGAATCAATGACCAATGCCAATGACCAGTCCCAGTCGTATATACCTCAAAATACCGCTTCAAATGAGCCGAGGCCTCTCAACCAGGCCAAACTTAATGATCTTACCAGGGATTTAGGACTTTCCAAATTAGCTGCCGAGATCTTGGGCTCACGACTTCGAGAGGACAACTTGCTGGCTCCGGGAACAACATTCTCCTGGTATAGGAAACGAGAGGAAGAATTCCGCAAGTTTTTTGCAATGCACGAAAATACCTCTTCCTTAGTGTACTGCTGCAATGTTGAGGGGCTAATCGAATCCTTGGGCCTGCCATATAACGCATCAGAATGGAGGCTATTTATAGACTCGTCTAAACGAAGTTTGAAAGCAGTACTTCTCAACATTGGGAATAGGGTTGCATCAATCCCTGTAGCACATTCCGTACAACTTACTGAGAGCTACGATAACATGAAAATTTTACTGGATGCTCTCGTATACGACCAACATAACTGGAGGATCTGTGGAGATTTGAAGGTAATACTAATATCATAAGTAAACTATTGCTATTGACTATGTTGTTTTTCCAAAGGTTATTTGAGAGCGTATAAGAACACTTAACTTCCCCACAGAAGTGATACAGTCCAATGCATAGATTTTTTTATCTGATAGAACAAATTCTCTAAATTCTTTAAATATTTTCATTTTTTTCAGATTGTGGCATTTGTATTGGGAATGCAAGGGGGATACACGAAATACCCATGTTTCCTCTGCAAATGGGATAGCCGAGCGGATGAGAAGCACTATGCACAGCGTGAATGGGCATCCAGAGAGAATTTTGAACCTGGGTCGCATAATGTCGTTTCAGTGCCCCTTGTACCACCAACAAAAATTTTGCTCCCACCACTTCATATTAAGCTGGGCTTGATGAAAAATTTCATCAAATCAATGAATAAGGAGGGTTCAGCATTCCGATATCTCGAGAGTAAATTTCCTCATATATCTGATGCTAAACTAAATGCTGGGGTTTTTGATGGTCCTCAAATTCGAACTTTGATCAAGGATACTCATTCGAAAACGCAATGACTCCAACTGAGAAGAATGCCTGGCAGGCATTCATATCAGTTGTCACTGATTTTCTTGGCAAGCGTAGAAGTCCAGAATACGAGTCCGTTGTCGAAAACTTGATGGAAGCTTTCAAAGCTCATGGGTCGCGCATGTCCATAAAAATGCACTTTTTGTGGTCCCACTTGGACTGTTTTCCTGAAAATTGCGGGGATTATAGTGAGGAACAGGGTGAACGATTTCACCAAGATATCAAAATAATGGAAGAGAGGTCCATGGAAACTGGAATATCATTATGCTGGCGGACTATTGCTGGTGTTTGAAGCGAGACGTGCCCGAAGAAAAACACAGACGGAAAGCCAAAGAAACTTCATTCCTTCCTCAATAAACTTTTTTCCATATTCAGTGTATGAATAAAAGTATTTATTCACACAATGTTTTCATTTTTCACGAGTGTTCTTATAATATTACTCGTATCTACAGTGTTTAAGCTAAAAAAATCAATAAATTTGGGGATAAAATTGGACTTATAATAAATGGCCAATAGAGAAAAAACCTGACCTGATTGAGGAAAACCAATGTCATTTTCGAATTCAGCATGGTCGAATTATACAATATGAGTTGATAAAACCCTCACAGCAGACAAAAAAATTTCATATGCATACCAGTGTAATTTGTCATATGGACATAAAAATTAAATGGTTATCTTTTTTTTATGCAGGAAGGAAGAGCTAAGGGCGGACGCCCGCAAAAATGTCACCCTCCCCCGATAGAGGAAGAAGAGAGCCAAAATCAAGGTCCAAGGTTTGCGAGATTCTTGGACAATCTACGTTTGAAAGATTGGAGGTCATAGACAGGAGGAAAGATGGACTGAGGGAGGTTGTTCCAGAGTTGACCGTTTGAGTAGATGAATGATGAAGAATACTGATTAACTCTTGCATTAGAGAGCTGAACAGAAAAGGGATGAGAATGTGTCGAAAGCCGGGTACTGCGTGCTTTCTTTAAAGGAAGAGGCATACAGTTAGAGAGTTCAGAAAAGCAGTGTAAAGAGAGAGAGAGAGAGAGAGAGAGAGAGAGAGAGAGAGAGAGAGAGAGAGAGAGAGAGAGAGAGAGAGAGAGAGAGAGAGAGGAGAGAGAGAGAGAGAGAGAGAGAGAGAGCCAATAAGAGTTGGGGGAGTTGATAAGACGAAAAGCCTTAGATTCCATCCGGTTAAGTAGAGCTGTGTGGGTTGAGCCATCTCACACTTGAGAGGGGTATTCCATACGGGGGGGACAAAATTCCTGTACAGAAACAGCAACTGAACGGGGGTGAAGAAACCGCGGAACCGGTACAACACACCTAACCTCATAGAAACTGTTTTAGAAAGAACTTATGCGCGATACTTCCAGGAAAGATCACGAGAAAAGGAAACACCAAGAATGTTAAGAGAAGAAGGATTGAAGTTGTATATTGAAGAAGATAAGGGGACAGTCGTGTGGAAGATTGTGACGAGTAGAGAGATGAAGGAACTGAGTTTTTGAGGCATTGAAAGCCACGAGGTTTTCTCTGCCCCAATCAGAGACAGTAGAAAGATCAGAAGTCAGGTGCACTACAGCCGTCCTACGCGAATCATGGAGTGACTGTTGTGAAGCGCGACTTAATAGATTACTGATAAATAAAAGGAAAAGA
The DNA here is from genome assembly GCA_023014485.1 of Bathynomus jamesi. Classification (NCBI taxonomy): domain Eukaryota; kingdom Metazoa; phylum Arthropoda; class Malacostraca; order Isopoda; family Cirolanidae; genus Bathynomus; species Bathynomus jamesi. The sequence continues at coordinate 385,486 of JAJOZX010002221.1, forward strand.
GTGGGTGACGGGAGAGAACCCTGAGAAACATCACTATTAATAGATTTAGGAGAAGAACAGTGGTCATCTACAACCGCAGCTATAGCTTGGCCAGAAAGGAAATTAGAGATGAAGACATAGATAGAGGGATAGAAACCGAAGGAGGGCAGTTTAAAAATTAAAGATTTGTGCCAGACTGTCAAACGCTCTTGATACGTCTTGCGTAAGGGCAAATGTTTCATCGCAATCCCGAAAGGAGGATGGTCAAGAGTCAGAGAGATATGTAAGAAGATCGCCAGTAGAGCGTACCTTGCGGAACCCATAGTGATGATTTGAAATAAGATTGTGAGTAGAGAGGTGATTAAGAATCTTGCTATCAAGGCTAGATTAAAAAACTTGGAGCTATTGAAGAATAGGGACCCCAGCCTTCTTTAGTTAGGCTTATAAGGCTAACTAACGAAAACATCACGACCTAACCTAACCAATCGTTAGGTTAACTGTACAGTCTAGGGTGTGTTTATGGTATATGGTGAAAAATGCGAAATGAAAATGCAAGGGAGCGGAACCCTTTATTTTGTGAGGATACATGAGAAAAACAGAACAGGCAAAATTTCTTTGTAATCCAACAACATTTAGAGGTTGCCCACAGCTGATAGGTATTTTCAATTTATAGGGCAATGGAAATTTTAATTCTCAGTTTGAATGATAAATTGCATCTCCAAATACATCTCCAATAAGTATTCAGAACAAATATATCGTGTGAGTATATTCACTAAATTCATAATAACGATTAAAGTACATGACACCTCGAGTGTTGGCGTTCATTTTTTCATCAAAGTGGCTTTGGAGGCTGTCGGCAAGACTTTACGATGTTCTTCGACGATTTGAATCATGAACTGCATCTGCTCTTCGTTCCGAGTCCTTCCAGCCTTCGTGAATTCTTGAATCAATGCTATGCCTCGCTCTGCTGCATCATTCACTACATTTAAGGAATCCACCCTGATCTTTGCTGAACCAAAGCTGGTGTTGTTTTCCCAGTTTGATGGATCCTCTTGCAGGAAATCGACCGGAAGATCTAGAAGGGTGAACAGATTGTACGTATTGGAAGAGCAAAAGTCTGCCAGGTCTTTCCTCTTGGATCTGGAATCCAGACTCGTCAGGGGGAGCTTCTGACCTTCAACGGAATTCATATTCTCTACCATTTTCCGCTTCTCATCATCATCGACTGCAGGATCGAATAGTGCAAGGCCCACGTTTACCTCATTGAGGTACCAGAGATGCCGATTAAAACTCTTGTACCCAGCGGCGTTGGTGTTTTGCAACTTTTGAAGGAGGGCTAAGTCGCTTCGTGGAGCGCTTGCTGCTTCTCTTGCTGAAAACCACGGAAGGACGTAATCTTGAGCAACGAAGAGACAGAAGTCCCGCAACCCAGAAATCAGGCGGTCACTGCTACTTGCTCCACGAGATGTTGAAGGACATTGGTTCATGTGCATCGTGAACTGGTATCTGAACATCCAAATCTTGAAAGAGTAAATTCCACGCGCCATCCACCGTGCTCAGTGCAAAGCCCCTGGAGCCATGAACAACACAGGACTCCGACGTCCGTGAGGTACTCCTCCCAAGAAAATGACTACAAGTTCAAGAAGCTCTTTGTAGTCATCTCTGGGATGCTTCACTTTCAGAAGGTCATTTGCTTCATGAATCATCTTCTCGGCCCAGGGACTGATCACTGCAGCCGTGTCCTCTTCGTCCGCGGCAGTGGAGTATTCATTCAATTTCAGTTGCGGCCAAATATTACGGAAGCTCTGGAAAATCGTAATCTCAGGTCCTTTGGAAAGGTCTCCAACAAGGAAAGAAAATACTGCTTCAAGCAGCAGTTCCAGCACGTGATGTCGACAAGCAAAGTAAATCATTTCACGCCCGAGAGCCTGCTCTACTCGCACACACACTCCTCCATGGATGCCGGTGTTGGTGGCTGTCGTGTCAAAGCAAAGAGCTTTGATCTTCTGGCCAAGATCCCAGTTTTCGATGGTTTCGATGATGACGATTGCTGTCCTTTCTGCCTTGGAGTCTGGGAGTTTGGGGATGGCTAGAATCTTGCTCATCCCATCCCCGTAACTAAGATGGCTAAACGGTCGATTTTGTCTCTTCCCATTAAGTCTGCCATAAGTTTTCCATCCCAGTGAAGAACAAGAGGGCATTCAGGCTTGTAGGAAGCTCTCACCTCTGCTTCGTGGGCTGATCTGTACCTGGATCTGCTGGCCCGAATAGCACTTGGACTGAGGCACATCTCACTTATGTCCTGACCCATTTGCATGTCAAAGGGGATGAGAACACGAGCAGCTGTGTATCAATGGGTTAATAAACACTAGAAGTGACTTAAAAAGGGCGCATAAATAAATGAGCATATGGGTAAAACTTTGAGGTCTTTGGGCAACCTCTAAATATTTGATGATTTTCCAAAAAAATCATGTGCTTTATTTGCTCCCGGAACCTCATCATTTGCGGGGTTCCGTGACCCGAAATTCACAATTTCAGTTTTTAAAAGCACCCTACTGTACACCCTTGACGATTGGTTAGGTTAGGTCATGATATTTTCGTTAGTTAGCCTTATAAAACTAACTAAAGAAGGCTGGGGTCCCTATTCTTCAATAGCTCCAAAAACTTTGGAAAGGCAAGAAATCAAAGCAATTGACGCAAACTTGAGAATTTTAGGTGCTACTATAGCGTGATTCCTACCGGTGACTTCGATACTATAGGGTGATTGCTACCCGTTTTGGTTCGAAACTACAGTACTGTAGAGTGTGATTCCTATCCAAGGTATAAATGAAAATATAATAAATATAAAATGCTATTTATTATTCAATTTTATTTATTTAAAAAATAGTTTCGGTGCTACTATACAAGGTATACATAAAGTCAGGATCTATTTTTGTGAAGCACTTGGAAATTATATGGAATTCAATCATAAAATGATAAAGTGGTAACATTTATTAAATAATTAAGAGTAGGATTCGACGTGACGCCCATCAGTATCCCTGCACAGCTCAAATCGTTCCACAGCATTTCTAAACATATTCTGGAGCATTTGCGGTGTTATGTTATCTGCAGCAGTTCGTATACGTGTACGTAAGTTTTCAAGATTCGTAATCTTCGTCTGATAGACGTGCGATTTGATAAAGCCCCATGCAAAGAAATCTAAAGGGGTTAAATCTGGTGATCTCGCTGGCCAAGGTCTGTTGCTTCCGCGTCCGATCCAGCGATTTGGAAAACGTCCATTTAGATAATCCTGAACAATTTTGGCATAGTGACAAGGAGCACCATCATGTTGATAGACGACGGTACTAACAATCCTATCCCCGTCGTCTATCAACATGATGGTGCTCCTTGTCACTATGCCAAAATTGTTCAGGATTATCTAAATGGACGTTTTCCAAATCGCTGGATCGGACGCGGAAGCAACAGACCTTGTGTCGCGAGATGACCAGATTTAACCCCTTTAGTTCTTTGCATGGGGCTTTATCGAGTCGCACGTCTATCAGACGAAGATTACGAGTCTTGAAAACTTACGTACACGTATACGAACTGCTGCAGATAACATAACCCCGCAAATGCTCCAGAATATGTTTAGAAGTGCTGCGGAACGATTTGAGCTGTGCAGGGATACTGATGGGCGTCACGTCGAATCCTACTCTTAATTATTTAATAAATGTTACCACTTTATCATTTTATGATTGAATTCCATATAATTTCCAAGTGCTTCACAAAAATAGATCCTGACTTTATGTACACCCTGTAGTATGTGGTCTACCTACGATTGGTTAGGTTTAGTCACGATATTTTCGTTAAGACTAACGAAAATATCATGACTAAACCTAACCAATCGTCAAGGGCGATGGACATTGGAATGTAAACAAGCAATTAGTAAACAAGGTAAGAAGCTATAATTAAAAGGTAGGGACCTTTTCCAGTTTGTGTACCGTTTTTCATATAATTTATTTTTGAGAATATTTTTGTTAAAACTAACGAAAATATCACGACTTAACCTAACCAATTATCAAGGGCGTACAGTTGATCTATTATTAATTATAACATTGTTTGTTTCTGGAATAGTATTTACTATTTACTAATAGATCAACTGTACGCTCTTGATAATTGGTTAGGTTAAGTCGTGATATTTTCGTTAGTTTTAACAAAAATATTCTCAAAAATAAATTATATGAAAAACGGTACACAAACTGGAAAAGGTCCAAAGGTAGACCGCCGAATCGAGGTAGGAATCACGCTAGAGTAGCACCGAATTTTAAATCGCTCACACACACACGCGTGCGCTCGCGCATATATATAAGCTAGTAAATTAATAATAATTAAATATAATTAACACATAAACATTAATTAATAATGAATCTCAAATTCCTTTTGGGTAGAACTTTTAAAACACCGAACATCAAATATTTTAATTTGTGAAGATTTTAATTTTCCATTCATAACATGGAAGAAAAATGACGAAGTTATATATGTTGAAAAGTTTCATGCTTACATTTCAAAAGATGATAGAACCCAGGCAATAATGCTATTAGCTATTATGGAACATTAAGCACTTACCCAGGAAATCTGTGAAGCCATTAGAAAAGAGGATGTTTTGGATTTAATTTTGACAAATTACAATGAGATAATAATAACATAAAAAGGTAACGCACACAAATTTCTCCGACCATAACCTAATCGATACGCAATTAAAATTAGCAACTAGGGGTTCAAAAACGCATCACAGAGAGTCTGAAGGAATATTTAAAGGTTTAAATATAAATTCAAAAGAAATAGATTGGGAAAGTGAAATGAAGATTTATAGAACGTAAATTGGAAATAGCTGCTACTTCGCTAGAAGAAATACTGGATCTTTTCCGTTTGACTGCCGCCATTGAAACAATTAATTAAACTTTTTGTATTTTGTATTTTAACTGAAATGTCTTGATGATACAAAATAAGTTACTTTATAAAAAAGCTTTTCTTAATTTCCCCTTCAAATTTTGTTTCTTATAAACAATTTTAATTACTTTCAAGATCCATGCTTAATTTTTAAGTTTTAATCGTGTACTCAGAAAAATAAGGGGATCACCTGAAGATCAGGGTCTCCAGCCTTCTTTAGTTAGCTTTATAAGGCTAACTAACAAAAATATCACGACCTAACCTAACCAATCGTCAAGGTCGTACAGTTGACCTAACGATTGGTTAGGTTAGGTCGTGATATTTTCGTTAGTTAGCCTTATAAGGCTAAGTAAAGAAGGCTGGGGGCACGCACCTCTTGTTTCAATGGCGGCAGTCAGACGGAAAAGATCCGAAATACTATTTATAATAGAAAATAAAACTTAAACCTATGTTGCTGAGCCATGCTCCAAAGAGACAAAAAAGAAAAATCCAGATGAATTCTTTGACATAGGTGTAAAGCAGCCAAGAACGAGTTCGGCCAGGAATCTATTAATAGACTTAGAGTTCTTGGAAGACATAATTAAGGTTCTATCACAAAACGAGAAAATTTATCACCAGGGCCAGATACATGGCGTGCCATATTTCTGGAGAAATGTAAAGAGAGTCTTGCCAAGCCTCTATTCTTACTACGGAGAAAACCACTCTAAACAGGACAAATTCACCTCCATTAAAGAACGCGAACATTGACCCGTTATTCAAGGGAGATAACAGAGCAATGTCTAAGAATTATCGGCCAGTAGCTCTCACCACACTTTATAAAATGCTTCGAACGTACAATTAGAGGTAAAATTGCTTTCTACCTGCAAGAAAAGAATTTATTTAATCCGAATCCGAATCAACATGGCTGCGCAAGATCATGCCTATCACAATTATTAGACCACCAACAGAAAATACTGGAAACAGCGTGTCGAGGTCAAAACGTAGATGGAATATACAGGGTGTTTCAGGTCGACCCTGGAAATATGGAAAAGAAACCCTTCATATTAGTTATGGAATTATTATGACAAACTTCAAATACCAAATACAAACTACAAATTCCGTCAATTTGCAGTTTGTATTTGGTATTTGGTATCTGAAGTTTGTCATAGTAATTCCGTAACTAATATAAAGTGTTTCTTTTCCATATTTCTAGGGTCGACCTGAAACACCCTGTATATTGATTTTGCTAAAGCCTTCGATAAATGTGATTATGGAATTATAACACAAATTTAAGAATACAGGAATTACTGGAAAGGTGGGGGTGCTACGGAATAAAAAGTACAAAACACTGCAACCCAAACGAGTCAGTGATCTTGAGTAATAATAATTCAGAGAATACTATAACATTAAAATCACAACAACTAGAAAAATAATGAAAATGTTCTGTAGGAGCTTCCAAAGCAGAAAAGCAAACATCATCCTCAAATTATGGAAAGGTTTAGTTCAACCAATAATTGAGTATTGCTCAGTACTTACAAACCCATACAGAAAACGAGACATTTCAAACATGGAAGCCATACAAATGACTTTTATGTCTAAGGTAGAGGAAACGAAAGGTGAAGACTACGGATCCCGACTACAATCCCCGAAACTGTACTCTCTGGAAAGACGTTATCAGTGACTGTGTGTATGAAAAATACACTAGGGTTGTTGTCCGAACCTTCGAAATGAAGTGGAAACATACTAGAATGAGAGAAGAGGCAGATTTTGTAATCCCAGTGCAGCTGGGACAGGGGCCATGAAAATGAGGAATGGAAAATACCCTCAGAATACGATGCGCGAAACTTTTCAATGTATCGCCAAAAGAACTGAAGAACCTCCAGTACACTAACCTGAATAATTTTAAGAACCAGCTGGCTGCCTACGAGGGCAGAAGGAGAGCGGAAACCAATTCTCAACTTCACCAAATCCAGCAAATGAGGCGGGATGCTGCAGTGGTTGACCCGCAGGTCGATTCTGAACCGTCGTTCGAAACCATCAATACATATATATTAGGTAATTTTTCTTTATACAGAAAACAGGATCAAGTCATGTTGTAATGTTTTGATATATATCCTGATCATATACAAAGGACTTGAAAAATATATTTATACCTCGAATTTAATAAGAACTTCAGTTGTCTATTTTTTAGTGTCGGCTATAAATTTTGATGACTATAGTATAGCCGATACAAAGTAACATTTTTCTTACAATACCCCTGCATGCACGGTCTAGTTTAAGGTCACACTTTAATTGAGATGGATGCAAGCCATTCTGTTTAGATATTATATAATATTGTGTGTATATATATATATATATATATATATATATATATATATAGAGAGAGAGAGAGAGAGAGAGAGAGAGAGAGAGAGAGAGAGAGAGAGAGAGAGAGAGAGAGAGAGAGAGAGAGAGAGAGAGAGAGAGAGAGAGAGAGAGAGAGAGAGAGAGAGAGAGAGAGAGAATGCATGGCTGTGGATTTTTTCTTATTCATATAAGAATTCAACATTACCCTGAACTGAAGGTCCTCATATATATATATATATATATATATATATATATATATATATATATACACACGATTTATATATTCATATATTAAATAATAAGTAGTGTTATATATTTAAGTTTTATACTTTGCATTATTGATACGTGTTTATTTAATAAAAGCTTATGAAAATAAATAAATAAAGTCCATAAAGCTCCAATTTACGAAGTTAAAAATAATAATATGCGCGAGGGAAAAAAGGGGAAATGTCCATAATATATAAGTGCATGATAGATCTCCCCTTGCAGTCTGTCATGAATTAAATAGGGTTTGGAATTTAACCAGACACATCTATTGTGTGGAAGTAAATTGATCACAGGTTAGTAAAAAAAAAAAATTATATATATATATATATATATATATATATATATATATATATATATATGTGTGTATTATATAATATTTTATATAGTAAAAAGGTGTCATTTTATTTGTGATTCGAATATGCTTTTATCGCTCTTAACCGCACCGCATAATTTTATAAAACTTGAAATAATAACTATTTCATAGCTTTTCATGAACTCTTCCGAGGCACGTCAGCGACCCCTCTGTTTCCCCTCCTAATTTTAGCGCGGGAAAATGCATTTCATAGCCAATTTAAACCATTCCCGCCAATTTCGTTAATTTAGCGACCCTTTAAGAACTGAAAGAGCGCGAAAACTTTTTGCCTTGAATTTCTTCTGAAATTTTAGAGAAAACTCCATTTTCTAGGATCGTGAAAACAAACGAGAGAGTGGATCGGGGTGGGCGGGGGCGGGGGGGTAAAGGGGTGCAAATTAAGATAAAACGGGGAAGCGACTATATGCGTGTGGATGAAAATAATGAAAATAACAATAGTTGAAGCGAAAAAAACAATAAGGAATTATATATCAGAAATTAAAAGTGGATTTTGGGGATCGAGTGCGCGAAAATTATATAAATAAAGAATAGAGTAATAGAGGAAGTTCAAATTCTAATATCTCATTTTTATCTATCAGAGGGGAATGATGAGAGTTTAGATGTACTGTAAAAACAAATTACATAATATAATTTACTGATATATAATTAATTACGTTTTGTATAATTTACACTCTTATATGTTATTATTAATAAGCATATATATATATAATATAATATAATATAATATAATATATATAATATAATATATATAATATATATAATATAATATAATATAATATATAATTCATTCCCATATATAATATATATATTTTCTAAAGAGTCACATACTCAAAATACTTTAAAAAGGATATAAGAGCGAGCAATAAAAGCCATAACACATATGGGAGGAGGTCTTCGTTCTCGCAACTGACGATTAAGGTCTTTTCAAACGTGTTCCGCAGTAAAGGGCTCTTGTCGGGGGTTCAAGGTGCCCAGAGAAGAACCTGCACGTCTTACGTAACCCTCTTTTGACTTTTCCAGTGAGTAAAAGTTTTGGGGGTATGACGTACGACATTATCGTTCTTCATTATACTGCAAACACCTTAATATTTTCATTCCTCAATGAGTATTAGGTGAACCTTCCTCGCATCCTAAGTGAATGCTTATATCATAACATTAAAACCACAGTGTTCGACTGTATACGGCGTGCGGGAATCATGAAACGCATGGTGAGAAAAGACAATAACGTCGGGGTACTTGAAGCTAGTGAGGTATCATCTTACTCATTGTCATTCTCATGGTTTACTCCCACTTTACCACTTTGGTCCAGGTTAGGTTAACTTAGGTTATGTTAGGTTACGATCAGTTAGGTTTTGTTATGAAATATTAGCTGTTTCCATTTGGTGTGCCTTTACTAGGAATAGAAATGAAAATGACATTGAGTGGAGAAGTATTTATTTCCATTTTATTCCGCGCCCAAGAGTGGGAAAGCTGAGAGTGAGAATTTCAAAGGAAGCATTTTCAAGTGGGTCTATTACCAATTCATGCCATTCTCATTCTCACCCACGGATTCCCTACTTTGGTCCACGTTAGGTTTACTTATATGATGTAAGGTTACTGTAGGTTAGATTTCAGAGTCAGCGCTCATACTGTACTGATCTCGCCATCCAAAACCCCCAAAATGATTTATTCAAGCGTGGCTAATATTAATTAGCTATTTTCCATACGCATCTAAGCCCCTTCTATCTGAAATCATCGAGTTGAGAGTCAAACTAAGATCATAACATACTGTACTTCTAAAATACCATAGGTCTGTATATCATATCTTCAACCCATATTAATCTTCGCTTTAAGGGGGCAACTTTAAGCAGAATTTCGTTGAACTACACATTCATTGACAAACGTTTAAAGCATATAACATTAACATCTGGTCTGTAAAATACAGACCTCCGTTTCTAAAAACTTAATTGTTCCATTTGAGCCGAATATTAAACGATTCTGAATCAATTTTATTTTGTAATGTCGATATCATTAGTTCGACATCGGTCTAAAAACAAAAGTTGTTCCAACGGTTTTAATGATAGATCATTCTTTTACAAAGAAATCGCTCAATAATCGGTTCATGAAGCAAATAGAGAAATAAGGTTTTAGAGACGGTGTTCTTTATGGAACAACTTTTCTTTGTAGACCAATTTTGAACCAGTTATATCGACATTAAAAAATAAAATTGATTCAAAATAGTTTCATAAACGATGGTCTGTGTATATGGAACGACGGTAGTGTACCGTGCTTTTAGGTGGACTGGACCTTATCTACATAGGGAGCAAGGCCACGCTCCATTCGTTCTTTAACACCTGATAGATGGCCTTCGAGGTCTATCACGGTTAGCTTCTCATCCATTTATCTAACGAAAATTTGCGTTTATGTTATAAGTTGTTCCATTTTTATGCCAAAATTTTTGATTTACCTGTCTTTTATACTTTGACATAGTCTGATCAATCATTGACGTTACTACGGGTATATGGTGTTGATATATCACGAGCAACAACTGTGCGAAACATCTTTTAAGATCTATAAACTATTTCGATGCACGACACGTTCTGCTTGTAACTTTGCATGCAAGGTTTGCACGTAAAATCGTCAATTCTTTTTCCAGTAATATATATATATATATATATATATATATATATATATATATATATAATATATATAATATATATATTTATATAATATTAGGGTGATTCAAATATGGGCGTAAAATTTTTTTTTAATATTTTAATGTGTTCAACCCTTTAAATGGTTCATTTCAGCATAAAACCAACTATCCTAAATATTTTAGCAAATTTTTAATTTTGGGGTTGCTACCAGCAATTAAAAGTTGACAGAACGACTCAAATTGTCAAATTTTTCCACACCACCCAGGGGGTACAGTACAAGGCGCAATGCTTTTTTTGATGGAAAGCTCCCCCGTAGGTCCTACCATAACCACAAGCATGCATAATTAAACTAGCATGATATTTGAGACATTAGCTGTCCTTACTTCATCAATGTTTCTTTCTTTCTATCAGGGTAAACAACCCTGTAGTTTTTCACTACTTGTAGCAAGAATTGTTTTTGATCTTCATCATGTGTTAGTATTTTATTATATTCATCCATTAATTTTACTCCTCTTTCCGCTATATCATTCACGACTTTCCACTGTTGATAGATTTCTTAGCGGAGTTATACTCTTCATCATTATGCCATTCTTTAGCATCTTTGAGTAAAAATTTTGAACTAAATTCTGTTATTGTAAAGAATCTTGAGTATTTGATGACAAAATCTTCTAATTCGTTGGAATAAGTGCAGGATCTACATAGAAAAGCCCGTTTTGCAGAAGAGTTTCTGTTGTATTTTGCAAGGCCTTTACAATTTTGTTTTTCGTTTCAGTAGGCACTTCATCATCATAAAAGGCCAAGGCTACCAGTTCTTCTGATAGGTACCAGAGGTGACCTAACAGTTTTTTAATAGCAACAAATGCAATTGTGTCATTTATTTGTTTGTAGACTACAAGATTCTGTAATAATTCCAGAGCAAGACGAGGAGCGCAAGATGGCACAGGAGCTGTAAACCATGCCTTTACATATAACCGAGTAGCAAATAGACAGAGTCTTTTAGTCCTTTTTTGTCTTTTACTGAATTTTGAACTGAGATTTGAACATAAAAATTTTTAATGAATATGTAATTTGGCCATCCACCTAGCCCGATGAAGTCCCGCTGGATGTTTAAATTTGATTCCACTTTTGGTTCACCTCGCAAAAAATAATTGTTAACTGCATAGTTCTAGGTAATCGTCTCTTGGTTGGAATGTATCTAGTTGATTTGTTGCAATATAATTATGTCATCTTTGATGTCATGAATATTTTCATAGATATCTGGATCTGATAATGGTTTCGTAGTCCTCCTTATTAATACTTGACCATTTTCTCTGAACTTCTTAAAAGGACTATATCTGGGCCAGAAGATGGTGATAAAGACTTTGAAACAAACAGCTTCCAGCATAATTTCAAATATATGGTGTCGACATGCCAGCCACAATAAATCGTTGTCGAATTTTTGTTCTAGAAGAATAGCTGCACCATTCCTAGGACCAGTATTGGCTGCCGTTGTATTGAACACATGCATTTATTTGTTCGCAGATGTCCCATTCAAGCGATGTCTGATTGTTTGCATTAAAAAGAGACGCATTTCTGTCACTCAATTTTGCAACATCAAGACTTCCTAATAATTATCATCAAACAATTTTCTACGTTTGCCAACCTTACTTTTCCATGTGAAGGTTGTGCAGCACAGAAACCAGATTCATCACTTTTACTCTCTTCTGATTCGATGATGTACTGGTGAGTATGACAGCCTCTTCATTCTTCTTCTTTTGAGCTCTTCTTCTGCTTCCTCTTTCATAACGTTTGCTTTTCTGCTGCTCTTGCTCTTTTTAGCAACAGCCTTATCAATGGTACCCATTTTTCCATGACGTCTTTCTCACGTTGCATTTTCAAGAATTTCTTATCATCTCTATTTTTATAAGCTGCATAGCATTCTCATGAGCAATGTCAAATAAGTTTTCCAGTTTATCTTCCATTTTTCTTCTTTATTATTTAAATTTTGTGGTCTTTTCAATTGTTGCTTTGTTTTCTTAAGCAGCTGTCATCCTCAGTATCCTGAATTTATCTACTACATGTATTCTGTTTTGCTGGTATTCCTGCTTTTTCCAAACTGCTAGCACATCATCTGCATTAGAGCAGCATGATTCTCTAATGTCTTGCTTTTTAATATTTCTGTAGTGCATGAAGAGGGCCATCATTTCCTTCTCTGATGGTAATAAGGATGTTTTTAGTACTGCAGAGGGCTGCCCAATTAGCCATACTTCAGTTTCTTTTCTTGTAGAACTTCTCCCAAATGAGCAACTGGGTGATGGTGAGTTAGGCCTAGCTTCCATAATCGATTAATTGGTATCAAAATTACGAGTTCCAAGCAACAATTAAAAGCAAGCTAGTATATAAACCATTAATTAAAAATTCTGAAATATAAACAATTAAACATAAAATCATAAGTTGTAAAAACAAACAAATTGAAAAAGAGGGAAACTTTGACGCCTGGTAGCACATAGTAAATTTTATTTAAAATTCACCAAATTTGGCATACACTACTTTTTTGTCATAGGGAACAAAAATACAGGTTGAACAATTAAAAAAAAAACTTTGATTTTTTGAATCACCCTAAATTATATATATATATATATATAATATATATATATATATATTATATATATATATTATATATATATTATATATATATATGTGTGTATATATATATATATATATACACACACACACACAGTGTATATAGTGTTCTGTAAGTGGGACGTACTCCAGAATTCGACTTCAGCAATCGAACGTTAAGCAAAACTATTTAATTGGATTTGGGATTGGAATCGAAACAGAAACCATATTATAACCGTGCCAGGTCCCATAGTTCACTGAGTAAAACTGTAAGCGAAGTGAAGACACTGAGGTCATGGGTTCGACTGCCGATGTTGCTCGTTAATAATAAATAATTCAGGGGTGTGTGCAATGGACCCCATTCGTCTGGCCTGAGCGCTGTGCCAGTTTGAGGCCTTCCTCGTCCATTATTATAAACGTCCAAAGCCCAGAACCCGCCAAATTTAAACCGCACGAGAGGTAGTTTTTGGACTTTGAATTACTACAACTTTCCAGATAAACTAAGAATAAGAATCCCATTTTGGGGTTCGACGTTAAAGTTCGCATGTTTTAAAGAAATCTTTGCGGCGATTCTGTATGCCCGGGTCTGCAATCTGCATGCGGACCTATGCACTTTTTGGGCAATCAGCATTCTAACAACACTAAAAAAAAACAAAAAACTTAACCTTCATAACCCAACTTGACTAAGCCAAACCTAATCTAACCCACAATAACTTGTCAATTAAACGTCACGTTGAGGGCATGATGCGAGTTCACGTCCATATATTCAAAATTAAACCTAAATTTAGAACTTATAACTTCTTTCTGAGGGTGTATTCAAGGCGAAGTTTTCCTTCTTTTGGGTATCGAAGATTCTTGTCAGATGATATAATAACTTCTTTTAATGCTACCTAATTTCTTTAGATAGAAGAAATGGTCTTAAAAACTTCTTTTTAGAGTGATTTGAGAAAATAGATATTTCTATGTATAGAAGGTTGCTGGAACTCTTTTCTGTGTACACCCTTATTCTTATATTTATTCTTAAAGGATCTGGTCTTATAAGATACTTAAATTCCGATATCTTCAACAACCGGCAATTATTTATTTTAAATTAAAATACGTTTGAATTGTTATTTATTCCATAACTTTGCTCCCGGGAGCCCTTTGGCATCGGTGTCGGGCTCTGGACGGTGAGGAGGCTTTTCTCGTTCCCGGCCGCTGGCTGGGTTGGGCTGGCCAGTGGCCACTCACCCTGTCAATGCTAGGGCTCAAGTGACCCTCGGGGCACTCTCACCCATATCATTGCGTAAATGAGTTTCCATGGTATTCCATAACTTTATTCGGAATTCAAAAGTGACGTGTCTCAAGCATAACATATTTATTAGTATAGTTTGTTTTAAGTGGTGATTCTCAACTTTTTCTGGCTTAAGGCACCCCAGTGACATTTGCTATTTTCTCGCGGCACCTCGGAGGATTTCGTCTGCCACTGTTCAATATCCAGTCCCCCACCCCTTCCCACATAACTTCAAACTGAGCATATACAGTTTCTGTATGTCTAGAGTCTAGACGTACCGGTAATAAATTGTGCAAATGTTTTGTTTTCATTTGAAATTTTAATGTCTGCAGTAACTTTTCAATTTTCAAGTTCTTATTTATGTTATTTTTATGAAATTTCGCGGCACTCTTAGGAGGCACTTGAGGCACTCGATTGAGAAATACTGGATTAAAGTAAAGTGTAACTCAACGATATGACAAGATATTTTTACCCCTTCGTTTGAATATTATAATAAGACATATTGACTGAACTCATTCAAACTAAAAAAGTAATCACACTTAGTTATTATTATTACTAGTATAGTTCCCGTCACTTCGCTGACGGTTAGACAGGCTAAACTACAAAAAAAGAACCCAGCCGTGAAAATTTTGAGCTCCACATTGTGTCAACATTTCTGAATCTGGTATCTCCCAAAACCTCCTCACCCCCATTCAACTTAGGGGCTAACCCCCTCCCCCATTACCCCCCCTCCCCCCATTACCACACCCATCCCCCATTACCCCCCCCCCACCCTTCCCCCATTGCTAAACTACAGAAAAGAACACAGTCATGAAAATCTTGAGCTTCACATTGCCGCCCGTAATACAATTTCTGAATTTTTTTTACAATTTCTGAATTTTTTTCTCACAATTTTTTCTCACAATTTCTGAAAGTGTAACGGACGGACAGACAGACAGACGGACAGCTCTCTTATTATAATATAATAGATAGATTATTATTATTATTATTACTAGTACACTTCCCGCCGCTTCGCTGACGGTTAGACAGGCTAAACTACAAAAAAAGAACCCAGCCGTGAAAATTTTGAGCTTCACATTGTGTCAACATTTCTGAATTTGGTATCTCCTGAAACCTCCTCACCCCCATTCATGCAACTTGGGGGCTAACCTCCTCCCCCATTACCCCACCCCTCCCCACTACCCCACCCATCCCCCATTACTGCCCGGGATAAATTTCACAAACAGACAAACAGATAGGCTAAACTACAGAAAAGAACACAGTCATGAAAATCTTGAGCTTCACATTGCCGCCCGTAATACAATTTCTGAATTTTTTTCTCACAATTTTTTCTCACAATTTCTGAAAGTGTGACGGACGGACGGACAGACGGACAGCTCTCTTATTATACCGTGTGACCACAAAAATTGTCCCTGTTTTTAATCGCTTATTACTCAGTCATTATTGCAGCTTCACAAATGAAATAAAAAGCATTCGAAAGAGAACATTTTAAAGTTTTAATTTATTCTACATGTGTTCAAAGTGACGTCCCTGGACATTCTTACATTTCACACAACGGGAAAGGAAGTTATTTATTACATTTTCCAAAACGCTGCATTCAATGGACTGTACACTCTCTACCACCGCTTGCTTTAATTCTTCGATAGAGGATGGCTCTTGCCTGAATACTTTGTCCTTGACAAATCCCCAGAGAAAAAAGTCCATAGGTGATAGATCGGGAGATCCTGCGGGCCAGGGAAACTGCGAGCGATGAGAAATGAATCTTTGTTCAAAAAATCTTGTTAAACATTCCAGTGATTGCCTAGTTGTGTGGGCTGTTGCTCCGTCTTGCTGAAACCACTTGTTACTGCAGTTTTCTTGTTCAAAAACAGTGTTCAGCATTTCTACATATCTTTCTGAAGTTACTGAAAGCGGTCTCCTTGTCTCTGGGTCCTCAAAAAAGTAAGGACCATAAACCTTGCTGCTACTCAAACCACACCAGACAGTAACTTTTGGTGAATGCAGAGGTTTCTCCAAGTGTATATTTGGCTTGTTTTGTGACCAACACCGGTAATTCTGTCTGTTGATGAACCCATTGAGATAGATGTGGCATTCATCACTGAATATTATGTCACTTAATCTTATCTGGTTTTGTTCAATTATTGTTTCAATGCGTTCACAAAACATCAAACGACGCTGGTAGTCTTGTTCGCTAAGCTGTTGCAAACACATAATTTTGAATGACTTCATTCTCAAATCCAACGTGATTATTTTCCGAATGCTCTCCCGTTTGATTCCTGTCACAGCTGATAGTCGTCTCACAGATTTCTTGTTGTCCGTTTCAAGCTGATTTGCGACTGAATCAATGTTTTCAGCGGTTCGCACACCTTTGCTGCGCCCAGAGTTGCCTTTATGCATGTTCTTGATTGAGCCGTGATGTTTCCATTTTGCGAAAATCCTGCGAATCGTTTTAGGATCTATGGTCCTTTGCTGACCGTATTGTCGTCTGAAAGACCGTTGGGTGGCAACTACCGAGCCATGTTTGATCATCTCTTCTGCGATGAAAACACGTTGCATGTCCGACAAATAACCCATGATTGTGGTGGATAAAACTGTCATTTTTTTATAAGTACTGATTTCGTATCCAGGATATCGAAAAAATTAAATAAAACTTTTAAATGTTCTCTTTCGAATGCTTTTTATTTAATTTGTGAAGCTGCAATAATGACTGAGTAATAAGCGATTAAAAACAGGGACAATTTTTGTGGTCACACGGTAGTATAGATTACTAGTACACTTCCCGCGCGCCGCTTCGCTGACGGTTAGACAGGCTAAACTACAAATAAAGAACCCAGCCGTGAAAATTTTGAGATTCACATTCTGTCAACATTTCTGAATCTGGTATCTCCCAAAACCTCCTCACCCCCATTCATACAACTTGGGGGCTAACCCCTCCCCCATTACCCCCACCCCTCCCCATTACCCCACCCATCCCCCATTACCCCCACCCCCACCCTTCCCCCATTGCTAAACTACAGAAAAGAACACAGTCATGAAAATCTTGAGCTTCACATTGCCGCCGTAATACAATTTCTGAATTTTTTTTACAATTTCTAAATTTTTTTCTCACAATTTTTTCTCACAATTTCTGAAAGTGTGACGGACAGACGGACAGACGGACAGACGGACAGCTCTCTTATTATAATATAGATTATGACAATAAGTTCAGATTTTTCATAATTATAATGTTGATGTGGATGAATTTAGATTAATTAAGAATAGGCTATATTCATTTATAATTATGTCATTTACTCGGATATTTATGTATACAGCTCGTTCAAAAAGTCCTGCATGTGGTGAAACTCCATGTTTAATGCTGATTAATATCGGAAAGGAACACGGATTTTTTTATAATTGGACTTTTGAGAGCGACTGTACACAGTCGTTGGCCGAAAGTTATTATCTTAAAATGGTTCGGATTTGTTTTTTAATATGTGATGCGGTTTGGATTTGGATTTCTATTTCGTGAATATTAAATGATTTTGCTGGAAAAAGAACAAAAGTCACGTGGTTTTATATTGCAACAGATAACATTTACACATTCAGTAATCTTCTGAGCTCGTAACCGTAAGTGGTTTGCGTCGGGTCCACGTCGCAAACCGCTTCCTATTAGATCAGAGATAAGGTTAAGTGACGATGATGGGTCTTTTTAGTAATGGGATGGGTGACCGTCCCTCGTGCTCAGATGATGTACTGACCCGTAGATAATTCAGATTCCACGTAGAGCTGTAAATCCTCCGCATCACATGACCTTTATCGTTATGAAAGAGGTTAAACAACCGTAAAAGGATTTAACTTAAAAATTTAACTTATTTCAGTAATTAAGTTAAATTCAGTTAAATTTTCATGAACTGAATTTTAAAAATTAATTAAAATTATTTTTAATACTATTTTTAAGTTCATTTTCTTCAAGCTATGATATACTTATTGTATTGCAGGTGAATAATTATAATATATATATATTAGGGTGTCACTTAATTGTATGGTAAGAATTGAACCATGAAGAAGTTTCGGTCTGACCCTCTAGAAATGTGACATTGCATGTAAACACGCTGATTATGAAGTTTCATGAGAAAATATTAATATATAGAGGTCGCTCAAGGCCATTAAAATTTTGATGACGCGTCGTTACTTTTCCTAAATTGAAATGGCTTCCTTTCTCTGCCTCACCCCAGTATCATTTCAGTCGCCTTAATGGTAGAATGTGTTTGCATTAGTGTGTGTTATTTTAGTCTTAATAGTAGGATATGTGTGTATTAGTGTTTTTTATTGCATAATAACTATAACACTTATTTTTGTATTTTCTGGTCTAAATTTATATAGCAAAATACATTTATTATCTAATGATGGAGACTCGAAAGAACTCTAAGGTTTACTTGATTGACAAGTGTGAGAATGATATTAGAGGTGGTAAATTGCCATCGAATCTTCAGGCTCTGTCCTTTTTCCTTCATTTACATATAAAAAAGAAGACGATAAGAGAGGCTTCGTCAATGACAATTGAAAAAATTGAGGAGTTTTGGAATCGTGCCCGAATTCCAACTCAACACAAACAGGACACATTCAGAAAACTGGAAAAACTCTCCTCACGATAGAAAGCATTGAAGGAAAATGCATCCCGCAAGACAGAAGTACAGACTAAAATGAAAGCATGTTCAAGGACTGTTTTCACGACCTCTTTGATATCGCTCATGCAAATGCCCTCGACATAATCAAAATGGAGGAAGATAAGCAGTTTCTCATTGCTCAGCGTGAAAAAGGCTGTCGTGGAACAATGTCTTCTGTTGATATTGTGCTACATCAGAAGGAGGCAAAGAAGGAGAAACGTGTGTTGAGCGAACAAAGTCGAAGACGAAAGGCAGAACAAAGCAAGGATTCATTGTTAGATTCTGTTACACTAGAGAGCAGCAGTTCATCGACGTTTGAGGAAGAGGAATCAGAACCTGAAGCTCTTCCTGGAACAAGTAGGCAGAAACCCCCTTTCAAGCGCGGAAGAAAAGAAGTCATCACGCCTGGTCTCACAGCAGTTCTAGATCGCTGTAAAGTATCTGATCGTGCTGCTACTATGATTATTGCGGAGACTGCGAAAAGTCTCAGCCATGGTATCTCTGATCTTGCTGTGAATCGAGAGACCATCCGACGTGAACGAAAGAAGCTTTAAGCCGAATGTACCTCTTACTGTACACTGGGATGGTAAATTATTACCAGAAATCACTGGAAAGAAAAAAATTGATCGTCTTCTTGTCATAGTAACAGGTCAGGGAGTACGTCAGCTTCTTGGCGTTCCAAAGCTCAGATCTGGAACTGGGAAAGCACAAGCTGCAGCTGTCATTGAAGCTCTCCGTAAGTGGGATATTGAAGAAAAGGTCCAAGCTATATCCTTCGATACAACTAGCTCCAATACTGGTCTAATGGCTGGAACTTGCGTTATTTTATAGCAGATGCTGAAACGCGACCTACTCCATCTGGCCTGCCAGACATCACATCATCGAACTTTTGGCTGCTGCAGCTTGTAAAGAATGCATGGGCCCCACATTAGCTACAGATGTCCAACTTTTTAAGAGATTTCAAGGAAAGTGGGACGACATTGATCCAAAGCGGTATGAAGACTCCACCAATGATGAAATTGCCACTTCTGCTGTCGCTGATGTAAAGGAAGGTCTCATTAGCTTCTCTAAATCTGCAATGACTACAAAAATCCTGCGAGATGACTATAAGGAGCTACTTGAACTGGCATGTCTGTTTCTTGGTGCTGTCTCTAATCGTGGTGTAGTTTTTCATGCTCCCGGAGTGATGCATCAGGCACGATGGATGTCAAAGGCAATCTATTCCTTAAAGATTTGGATGTTCAGATCACAATTTAAGTTAGCAAACCGTGAGGAAAGAGGACTTCGCGACTTTTGCATTTTTATTGTATGCATCTATGTGAAAGCTTGGACCATGTGCCCTTGCACTATTAGTGCTCCCCAAAATGACCTTCATCTCCTACAGTCACTAATAAAATATTCAAACCTCCATCTACGCATTTGTCATGGTAACTTCACAGAAGATGGCAGCTTATTTATGGTATTTGTATGAAGAGCTGGTGGGTCTTGCTTTTTTCAATGACGATGTCCTCCCTGATATAAAAAATCGCATGGTCATATCTATGACTAGTGTTGATGGACAAGAGAACCCTCCAAAGCGTGTGATTGTTGACCTGGATACTGTGAAAGGAAAAAGCTTGGAAAACTTTGTAACAAAAAACACGAAATCATTGTTCACGAAGCTCAACCTCCCAGATGAATTCTTGGAGAAAACTGCTGAGCAATGGGAAGAGAATACCCATTACCAAACTGCGAAAGAGACTGTAAAAACTCTAACTGTAACAAATGACTTCGCTGAACGTGGAGTTGCTCTCATCCAGGATTTTTCTGGATACCTAACCAAAGATGAAGAACAACGCCAGTTCCTTCTCCAGGTTGT
Source organism: Bathynomus jamesi (assembly GCA_023014485.1). Classification (NCBI taxonomy): domain Eukaryota; kingdom Metazoa; phylum Arthropoda; class Malacostraca; order Isopoda; family Cirolanidae; genus Bathynomus; species Bathynomus jamesi. Next base: position 406,373 of record JAJOZX010002221.1, read on the forward strand.
TGAAGACCATCGCGAGCATTGCACATGGGGACAAAAGCATATCTTGAGTGGAAATAATGATCAATCATAATAATTACGCTACTGTCTGATGTTAATGTACTTTATCTTAATATTATGATGTCTTGCGCACTTCCTGCTAATGTAGGAACATATAAGTTGTTTAAATACATTTGGAAATTGTTTATATTCACACTTTCTGAGAATCTCGTATCCAATACTTCGAAGCTGTTGAGCGACCTCTAAATATTAAAATATCTCAATAAAACTTTCTACATAGTGTTTTTACATCATATGGCATACTTTGGTGGGGTCAGAGCAGGGAAACTTAAAAGTTGAAAAATAAGTGACACTAATATATATATATATATATATATATATATATATATGCGCCTCGGTGGTGGAGTGGTTAGCGTCGCTGACTACGAATCCATCGGCCCCGGGATCGAGACCCGGTGACGGCAGGCGGCGCGCAGCAAAACCTAGCTGTTCATCTTTCCACACAATAAAGAAAGTGGTTGGTAGGTAAATGGGTACCCCGGGTGGCCTAGTGGTTAAGACACTGGGCTGCTGGTGGGGCGTGGTTCGGATTCCACGTTAAACTGTAGGTCTAAAGTGGAGTGAAAAGCTTGACCTTCGTCAGAATAAACAATTCGGGCGGAAGCAAACCGAAGGTTATATATTAGGGCCCTGCGAATCACAATTTTTTTTTCGAATCGAATCTCGAATCAAATCATCCCAAACAATTCAAATCGAATCGAATCAACTGTACACATATAGATTAGTGTGTTTGTACACACAATTAGTAATAAGCATAAAATTAATTAAATCTTGTTGAGAACGAAGGACAAAGTAAATCCTTCTAAAAACAATGTATTAAATATTTGATCATGAGGAGGAACAATGGTATTAAAGTATGATAAAAGTGTTATTGCACGGGGCCCTAAATATACTTATTCTTATCAGCTTTATAAGTTGTCGCAGTTAAGACGGATTTTAATGTATTTTTTTAATGCATTTAAATTTGAAATACTGTACTTACCATCATTGTTTGGTTCATTGTAGGCTGATAGGGTTTACCATATTCGAAAACTCGGAAAAGTTAAGGAAATTTTAAGTTCTGAAAAATTT
>JAJOZX010002221.1:412500-530000 GCA_023014485.1 Bathynomus jamesi
CTTCATAGTTATTCTATTAGACGAATACTACAGTTTAACTGTAAGTATGGATTATTGATTATTACAGTTATTTATTATTATCATATTCTTCTGTCTAATTATGCTGTAATCCCATGAAATATTTTTTTATTGAATTTTAGAACATCGAATGACTAAACTTTGAAACATCGTAATTGATATAAAATACTTAAATGTTTTTCTTTCTTTTCAGATATTCCTAAGATGCCAAAATTGAAGACAAGAGGTCAGTCGTCATGCCACTTGAGCCTGTTAGTCGGTACAGGCAAGGAGCTTCCCGTATCAGAACTACCAACAGTGCGAGACATGCTGAGACTAGGGTTACTCCTTCGTGAACAAAATACAAAGGATAGAAGGAACTACACAGAGAAAGAGCTCATAAGGGACATGATTCCCCCTCTTTTGCATCAGTGGAAAAAAAGTAATGTGTTATTCAAACCACCTGTACTCAATCAGTATAGAACTATTGAGCTAAAATTAACAAAGCTGTGGCACAAAGCAGTTGAGACATCACTTGGTAAAGGAAAACTAGCAAAGAAAAATAAATTTATGCACACACTTGATACTCTTCTTGACATTTTTAACTGCCAGTGTCCCATAGAGTTGTGTTCTGAAGCCAATTGTTCTCCCTCATACAGAAGAGAACCTCCCTTACATTGATTGTCGCTGTCCTCGTGAGAAGAAGATCCCTGTTTTGAGCTGACTTTCATAAAGGCGCAGAGAACAAGGCAGGAGGCCAAGGAAGTATGCAGATTGGTTCGGCAGATTATTCAGAAACCAAAAAACAGATTGTTATTGCTAAGAAAAAAGAGAAAATCCGAGAGAGGGAAGAAAGGAAGAAAAAGAAGAGTGAAGAAGCCACCCAAAGAGATGAAGAGCTCTCTCAAGAGGTTTCTCACTTCTTTGAAAGCTCTTCAGATGAACAGAAAGAAGCAACATCAGATGATAGCTCCAAAATGCCATCTGAACCTTTGCCGAAGAGAATGAAATACAACACTAAAGACATCTCAAACATTGCCCTTATCAGTATTCTCTCCACCATACGGGGCTACGAGAGACTGCAGAGATTGCCACTGCCGCTTGGATAGATGCAGGCCTCATCAGCCGAGAGGATACATCCTTAGTGATAGATCATAATAAGATAAGAAGAGCACAAGAAAAAATAATGAAGGAAATATCTGAGCAGCATGAAAAAGATATGAAGGAGGAAGGTCTCTCTTGCCTTTTGTTTGATGGAAGAAGAGATGACACAAAAGTTCTCCTAGAGGTAGAGGGAATGGACAGAAAGTTTCCCGGTCTCATCAAAGAAGAACACTACTCTGTGTGTTCCGAACCTGGTGGCCGCTATTTGTTTCACTTTGTTCCTGAAGCAGAAGTAGAAGGCAAGAAACATGCAGAGGCAATTGCTGATCAAATAATATGTTGGCTTCAAGAAAGAAGACTTGACAGTTCACTGCAGGCCGTTGGTGGAGACTCAACTGCGGTGAACACTGGATGGCAGGGCGGTGTTATGACGCATTTAGAGAAAAAACTTGGAAGAAGGCTTGTTTGGATTGTATGTGATTTGCACACAGGGGAACTATCTCTTCGTCGTCTCATCCAGGAACTTGATGGTCCTACAAAGAGCAACAACAAGTGGTCAGGCCCCCTTGGCAACATGCTAGATGAAGCAACGGAATTAGAAATAAATACAAAATTTCCAAAGGTCGAAGTAGGCCCTCCCCTTCCAGTGTTGTCTGAAGAAGTTATCAAAGACTTCAGCACGGATCAATCTTACGCTTATCGTATTGTTCAAGCAATCAGATCAGGAGAGTTGCCTCAAAATCTGGCTCTCTTGGAGATTGGACCCGTAAGTCACAGTCGTTGGTTAACTACAGCGATTCGTTTCTGCAGGATTTGGGTTTCCAAACATGCACTGAAGGGCAAAATGCTACAGAATTTGATGTTGATTGCTGAATTTATTAGTGGGTTTTATCTTCCTCACTGGTTCAATGTAAAAACTTAATCCAATGTGGATGGAGGGGCCCAACCATATCTTGTTTCAATTACAGCTACTGAGAACCCAAAGGAAAGTAGTGATGGACATCGTGTTACCTGTGGTGAGAAGGTCCGCTTGGTATGCTAGGCCAGAGGCAGTTTTGCAAGCAATACTCTGCAGCCAATGTACCAAAGAGCGAACTGAGGCTGTGGAAATCATTCTAAAGCTTAGAGAAACATTACTAGATGATGACCAGCTGTGAGACTGCTCTGTTCAGACAAGGAAGGTACCTCCGATAAACGTCAATGCCACGAAATTGTCAGAATTAGTTAACTTGAGTTCGGAAGTTTTGGAGCCACCATTGACAACATGTATAACAAACAAAGATTTAACACAACTTAAAGAGGCCCCAATGCAAGTGCCAAAGTGGCCTTCTCACACTCAGAGTGTGGAGAGATGTGTGAAAATGGTCACAGAAGCAGCTAGTCAAGTTTACAGTCACGAGAGGCGAGAAGGCTACATCAAAGCGCAAGTAGCAAGCCGAATGCTGATGTCAATGAACCGCGGCAAAAAGGACATGACTGCATTGGTTACTTTCAAATAAAGACTCTGAATGATATCTTATTGCCACTTTAAATGTTGATAGGATGTTTGCGCACATTTGTTATTTTGTTACGAATTTACGGAAAAATGGAATTTTTGAATTAAAATTGATGTAGGTAGGAGTTATTTTTTTATTGTTTTTGAAGCAAGGCTATTATTTTGTATGCCAAATGATTACATTAAATTGCTACCAAATCACATGATTTTCAATTTAGTCATTTCACCCCCAAAATTGACACACCCTAATGGGTAATCGTCTTCCTCGTTCAGATGACGTTGCGACTCGTAAATGGTTTGGATTCCACGTAAGGCTATAGGTCCCCTCTGTCACGTGATTTCTGTCGCTCCAAAGGGGGGTTAAACGACCCCTGACATTATTATTATTACTGTCAATTACTGCGAATTTCTCATTTTTTCTTCCAATTTTCAACGAATTTTCATTATTGAAAAAATAGATAAAAAAAATAAATGAAAGGAAATTAGATCGAATGACTTATTTCATCGAACCTCATCCAAATCGACTCTCGAGACAAGTGCAGTTACGAAGACGTTGCAAATGCACTTCTTAAAGAACATGGTTCAAGTGCGTCGATAAGTGGATAAGGAGGAGAGCGACTCGTAAAGGCGGTGGGACTAAAGAAATAGATAAATATAAATACATAACTTATGTCTAATGCTCAGCAGTGGCGTAGCGAGGTGGGAGAGCAAGGGGGGGGGCTCGTGCCCTGGGCGCCGGTTTTTGTGGGACGCCAAATCGGCCGAGCGAGCAATTGTTTTAGCATGACATTTGCGTTTTTTACATCCGCGGCCGGGAGGCAAGTTTGGACATGTATCATAACCACACACAAGGGTATTAATAATAGTAGTAATAATAATAATAATAATAATAATAGTGTTTATTTCTGGTAAAAAAAATTAAATTTAAAATTTGATTTATTGATAAAAACTGGTACATATAGAAATAAATTGATACAGACATGCTAATATAGCAAATGTATCAAAAGAAGTGTATTAAATAAAATCGTGACAAAAATATAGAAATATGATGCGCATTGCCACAAGCTTTAACCAATTGAGCCAACGGACTAGCAGTTAACCACTGCCTTAAGTGTGCTATATAAACTATCGTGGTTGTGACAGATTGTAACGTATTTACATAGTTAGTGAATGACAAATATTTAAATAACCACTGTTATAATTTTGATGCCGAAAATTCATTTCGTTTCTGCTATCAGCGGGTAGCCTTCAAACAGAATGAGTGAAATATGTATAAATTGAGCACGCAAATAGCGATGAAAAACTAGACACCGACTGTTTTCGAACTCATTTGTTCTCATCAGGATATCACGAGCTTTAACCAATTTTGTTCGAGGATGTACAATTGTACAAGTACATTATTGGAAAGACTAATTTTAGGTAAATAAGACAATATATTACATTTCATTGACTGGTATGTACTGTGTATACCTAAACCTATTATATAATTAGAAATATATTTGAGAAAAAATTCAAATGTAGTGACCACCTTACAGTAGATTTTTTTGCTAAAAATAAAACCGAAAGATGAAGGCAAAATTGAATCTAGGCAAAATTTGATTTTTCAAATTTTTGTTCATTGCTTCGCTATACTACTTTAAAAGTTTCCTGAAAACAGTGGTTTATGTTGTAAAATAAAATAGGTTAAAATAACCGATAATCTTATTAATCTACCTTGAAAATAGGTGTTTAAAATAGTTGAAAATAGGACTCAGATTGCGTGAAATCGACTCTTCGTAGTCAAAATTTTCCCGGGGAAGGGCTCCCGGAACCCCCGCCTTAGCGCCTAATTCGGGCTGCCTTTGGCAGTCGTCGAAAGGGAGCCGCCATTCTCTACCCTTGCCCCCGGGCGCCACGAACCTTCGCCACGCCACTGATGCTCAGGGTGTGTGTGTGTGTGTTTTCTTTAAACCTTTTTTTAAGTATTACTAAATAATTATATTCAAGCGCAATGATCGTACGAATTATGGAAGAAAATAAGAGCCGGCTTCACCCGCTTCATTTGAAAGATTGCAAACAAAACTATGAAAACCGAAATTATTGTATCGATAAAAAAGGACTATAGAAGTGAATAATTATAATACGTTACGAATTGACAGACCATTAAAAAAATGGAGTTTGTCCAATATACACGTAAAGCATATTGCAAAAATGATAGGAAGGAAATTCAACATTTATAGAACATTTGGCATGAAAAAAATGAATAATTAAATTTGATACTAATTTTACGTATTAACTCTAGCGTCCGTAACTCAGGCCATTTCCCCTATAAACGAAGAGAAGACGCTGAGGTCTGTTTTTCAAATTCCGAGAGGTTAGAGCGATGGGTCGGATTAGTTGCCCTGAGCGCTGTGACAGTTTTTGGTCTTCCTGAATGATTGTTATTATTATTATATACGTATTATAGGCATGAATGCCGCTGTTTTTAACGAATAAATTTTAAATTTATTATTTTAAATTTATGTTAACACAATCAGTAATAGATAATAACAGAAAAAATAACTGCTTCGATTTAGTGTTTACAAATAACGGCAGTTTAATGACAAAAATAACTTGTACGGTAATATGAAACCACAACATTATTGGAACTGCAAAACTCATATTATTACAACCTCATCGGAAAAAAAACTCGCTTTAAAGGAAAAAGTAAATTTGAATTAATCCAAACTGGAAAAAGCCGTAAATTAAGGTCTAAAATGAAGCATGTCACCAAAAGACCGAAAAACCATCATAAAAAAAGATAAAATTTTGGGAGAGATTTTAGCGTCGTTAGAAGAGAAAAAGGTTAAAACTCTGCAAAAATATATTTGCAAAAATGAGTAAAAGAAAAAAACATCAAAAGAGAAAAGCGAATAATGTTCAATGTTCTGAGAGAGAGAGAGAGAGAGAGAGAGAGAGAGAGAGAGAGAGAGAGAGAGAGAGAGAGAGAGAGAGAGAGAGAGAGAGAGAGAGAGAGAGAGAGAGATTGTTGTAAAATTAAAGAACTTTAAAGACAATAATAATACCAGAAAAGTAATTCCTAAAAAATTGGGCAGTATTGCCCCTCACATAAAATATGTGATTGAAAAACATAGAGAGAGAGAGAGAAGAGAAAGATTCTTTAAAAAATATCAAGAAAAATCCAAAATATTTCTATACAATTTTGCAAAAAGGGAAAACAGAGAAAGAAAGAAAAATAATACAATAACTGATGACCTAAAAGAAATATCTAAAATATTAACAGCTTATTACGATTTGTTTTTTTTAGTGTTCCAGAAGCGGATGACAACGCTTCTTTCTTTAATGAAGAATTACAAAGAGACGATATAACAGGTTTTGATTGTACACCATAAAGACGATATAGCAGGGATAACTAAAGTCACACACGGATAGCAAGGCCGAACAAATGGAGCGTTACACTGATTAAAAATTATAAGAATGAAATAGTTTCACCGCCGTATTGGGTATGGAGATCTCCGAATATAGGAGAAATACTGGTCAGCCTGAAGAGATGTTCTTACGTATAAAGGGGGGGGCGATAAATCTCGAGCAAAGAACTATAGACCAGCGTCACTGACATCTCATCAAAATATTTTAAAGAGCAAAGAAAAATCTATACGATATTTTGGAGGAACATGAAAAAATTCAATTAGAACCAACACGAATTCCGATCAGGAAGATCGTGACTTTCACAATACTGTATTATTAACTGATAGAACATTATAACAATATCATTGTTGCGCACTGAAACAATGGCAGTTAATATATAGACTTTGCCAAGGCATTCGACGGGTGTTATCGTGAAATAATAACCCATAAAATAAAAGATAACGAAATAACTGGAAAAATAAGTAAATGAAAAAAGTGTAAAAACGTTGCTACAGCCCATCATCATCGGAAAAAGGCGTATTTGCTCCATGCACTATCATTTATAATCTTGCTTACCGATATACTGTAGATAATGAAGTAACTATGCAGTAATAGGCCAGCAAGAAATGGGACGTTTAGTAAGCGTTTATAAAACGACAATAAAACGTTTATGACGTCCACTGAACGTCCCATTTCTTACTGGGAGTATTCGGGAGCACCCTTTGCTGACGATATAAAAGTTAGCTGAAAAATTAAAAACCTCTGTAGGTTATGTAGTGTTTACGAGCCGACACAAATAGAATATAGAAATGGTCAGAAGACAATAACGTGAAATTTAACACGGAAACTTTTGAACGCTTAAGATACGGAAAAAATTAGGACCTAAAATCAATGGACTACTATGCCCCAAATAGAGGGAAAGTTAACAGACTGAACGGAATTCACATTCACATTATATCAGATTCTCTCTCGGAGGCACCGACATCGAACAGCCAAAATAGAGAGAAAATGAAAAGCAAAATTTTTAGGAGTTATAATGACTGACGATGCGAAATTTGAGACCAAGAATAAGATGGCGATAAACAAAGGCGAAAAGAATAACTGAACAGATACTGAGAACCTTTAAAAGAAGGGACAAGAATGAAATGATTCCTTCGCTAAAATTACTGATCATACCATACCTGGAATATTGCTCAGTCTTAACGTCGCCATATTAAAAAGAAAATTATATGGCCAATTAAAAGGCATGCGGAGAAACTTTAAAGTCGATATCAACGGGTTTAAAGAACTAAATTACTAGGAAAGTTTATACGTAAATTAAATCTGTACTTGTTTGAAAGAGATAATTGAAAATAGTAGAAAAACTGGCACCTAACTCAAACAGAACCCAAAAACCACCCAAACAACACTGAAAAATAGGAAAGGCAGAATGTGCAGAGACAATAAACTGAAGACAAGACGAGAAACATCCTCAAAACTGAAGGAAAATAGTTATATCGTGGGAGGGCCAAAAGTATTTAACTAATTACTAAAAGAAATAAGGAATGTAATTGGTGTTTATGTGGACGTTTTGAAGATAAGACTATAGACACCTGGCTCAGGACAATCATAAATATACTTATATATATATATATATATATATATATATGTGTGTGTGTGTGTGTGTGTGTGTGTGTGTGTGTGTGTGTGTGTGTGTGTAGTGTCCCCCAAAAATGTACCTGTTCTTATTTCCTCGTTATTTTATAATGGATGTATTTTTTGTTACTGATGTTTCTTTTTCAGAAAGGTAACAGATTGGGGGTTTTATTTCGCATATACCTATACATTTTTAATGGCTGAATCCTCAAACACTGATACGCGTTTGCAGCTGGAACAGAAAATCAAGATCGTTGAGTGGTTTCATGTGACAAATTCTGTGACGCAGATACTCTAGAGGAACGTTTGCAGAGAATATGGATGCGGAGATCCGCCCGAAAGAAAGACAATATTACGAATTGTTAGAAAATTTCAGACAAGAGGAAATGTAAGAAATCAACATAAGGCTAATAGTGGTAGGCGACGATCCACAAGAACTGCGCAACACGTAGATATGATTATGAAATTACCGCGCGCCTTCAGCAGAAATCAATTCGACGTTTGTCAGCAGAAGTAGGTATTTCACGAGCATCTGTGCATCATATACTTCGTACCGAATTAAAAAAAACAACTTTTTTTCCTACCAAATTCATTCACAACCTTCATTGACTAATGTTCAAAAACGAATGGAATTCGCAACGTGGATTTTAGCAAAATTAAAAGAAGATCACGAGTTTTTGAAATGCATCCATTTCACTGACGAGTGTTATGTACATCTGTCAAGGGAGATTAATAAGCAAAATTTTCGTTACTGGGGAAGTTATACTGGCGCTCCAATAGAGCCTCCACGTAGTGTTGCTAAATTCAACATTTGGGTCGCTGTTGAGTGGTATGGTATAGTAGGTCCCTACTTCTTTAAGAATGAAACTGGAAAAGCAGTAATGGTAATCCAAAATTCGTATCGTGAGACGCTACAAGATTTCTACTTACCACAACTAATTACTTTGTCCCGTAAAATAAATAACTGCATTACCGCAAATTCACGGTGGTTTCAGCAGGAGGAAGCACCTCCACACATTGCTCGTGAAACTCACAATTTTCTGAGACATCATCATTTTTCCGGACGACTAATCTTCCTCTATGAGCCAGTGGAATGGTCCCCATACTCACCCGCCCTCACATACCCACTACCTTTTCTTGCGGAGTTACATAAAAGATAGGATCTATTCTACCAAGCCTAAGACACTCGAAGACCTATTACTATGAAGTAATCAACAACATCCCAACTGAACTATATCCAAAAATTATGTCAAACATTTACTTAAGGTTGAATATTGTGTAAGAAAAAAATGGCGCTTAAATTAAACATATTTAATTAAGGTTAATAAATCCTATGTTTTACGTACCTATTGCGTTTGTATTTGTATTTAGATGCCTTTTGTTTAGCTTACAATATTTATTTAGAAATAAGGACATTTGGGTGGGGTGGGGGGGGGGGGAACACCTGATGTGTATATATACTTGTAAAGTTGAATTTATTTAAAAATAATTAATTTTTAATTTTTCTGACATTATATATATATATATATATACGTACTCGTCATTCTGTACGGTTGGTTAAAATTTCCACACCACGAAAACATCAACTAAATAATAATAATAATAATAATAATTAATAATAATAATAATAATAATAAATAACACGAACTTAAAACTAAAAATTTATTGTTCAGGAAAATTCTTAGTGATTAAATGGCTTTCAGGAAAGAACTGAAACTGTCTTGTAGAAATAAAATATAAAGCAGAAACAATTTGCTGCATCAGACTTTGGCACTGTCTTAACCACTATTTCGTGGTGTCGAAGGACAAAAGACGCGTTTAAGACACGTTTGCGTATGTTTTTTTTTTTAGTGTCTTTTGATATGTATAAATTGTATATACTCGTATATTTATATATACTTCGAAGAAGTTCCGTGCGTCAATTTCTTACTATCCAGATGTCAGGCTCGAGTCCCCGCCTTTAAAATTGTCTTGAAGAGAATTGTTTTTTGAACTCTTCATATATATATATATATATATGGTGAGAGAAAAGTCTTTAAGGATTTTAGACATACAAATAATTTGTTAATAATAAATAAATTCCAATACTGCAGTGTATGCGATACTTTTCAAAGCAACTATACAAGGTCAGGAATGGCCCTAGGCTAGAACAGGAAGGCCCTAGGCCCAATCAGCGCCATGTCAGTAAGGATTGGAATACAGCAATGAAAAAAAAAGTATCTTGTATCGTGGCTATTTCTTATAATAACTGTGAAGAAAGTTTACATTTATTTCAAGAAAAATATAATAAACCACCACCAAAATGCAACCACTCTTTGATACTGGAATCTCAAACTTTTGAAAACAGGGAGCCTGGTAAAAGATCGTCCAAGAAGTGAAAGGACAGTAACAGCGACAGGAGACAACAACACACAAAATGTCCTTCCCAGTTTTCAAGTCGATCCAACAACTTCAGCGAGAAAAGTCGCACAGGAATTGTTTATTTCCCAATTTTCAGTACAAAAATATTGAAATCACGGGGGTACCACGATTACAAACCCATTTACTCTCAGATCATATACGACGATGATTCTGATAGACGGCTACAGCTTGCTGAAACAATGAAACAAAAGTTCAACAGTGATCCAGATTTTCTTGGAAAGATCAAATTTTCGGATAAATATGTCTTCGGTTTAACGAGTAAAGGAAACAAACACAACGTTCACTACTGGACAAAAAAAATCCCAAAATACAATTGGGTAAACCCATCAAAACGGCCACATTTCAGTTTGGGCGTGCATTGGTTATTGAAGACTAGTTTCCTTTGACATATTGAGAGATACGGCGGATGGAAAACGCTATTGTCAAGTATTGAGAGACAAAGGTTTGGCTTTGGTAAGAATTGGTTTTATCAATATGATGGAACGCCACCACATTACTCTGCAGCTGCACATGAGATTCTGGATACGAACCTTGAAGGAAGATGGCTTGGGCGGCGAGGTCCCATCGAGTGGCCAGCCAGCTCACCTGATTTAGCCCCATGTGATTTCTGGCTGTGGGCTTACTCGCGTGACAAACTCTACACTCCTGGTTTCATCTATCCAAATGTGAATGCCCTTGGCCGTAGAATATATGCAGAACTGAAAAGGATCCCACTCGACATGTTCAGAAGAACAATGAAGAGTTTCACAGAGAGAATCCACAAATGTATCATTGCGGATGGAGAACTCTTTGAATATTAAATTACAATTTAACAAAATATTTGTATGAATAAAATTATTATAGACTTTTTGTTTGATTTGTTTCATCATTTCAACACTGATCTGTATAATGAATAAATATTTGTATGTATAAAATCCGTAAAGACTCTTCTCCCACCCAGTATATCGACTGAAGTATGATATATATATATATATATATAAAACACTTCAGTCGATATTTCCCACCCCCAGTTCTCTTCGTTTTAACACTCCTCCTTACCTTCCTTCTATGTCACTTCTTAATCCCCCATCTCCAACCACTTTTTCCCACCTCTCTTTTCCTTTAAAAAAAAAAAAAACTGTAACAGGGGAGATGATAACCTGAAAAATTAATTTTTTAAAAGCCCCAAGAAGTGAAGAAAGTTTCCAGATTTATAAGATTCATTTTTCCTAAATATTGACTTTAGGAATCGGTTTCCACGTATCAATCTATTTTTTATTCGCCTTCGCTCCCATATATATATATATATATATATATATATATATGGTGAATGTTTATTTATGTATGTCTTAGTATATGCATATGGAGCTACTTCTCTCTCTCTTTCTCTCTCTCTCCCTCTCTCTCTTCTGTATATATATATATATATATATATGCCCTCTATATATACATATATATATAATTTAGATTTTTCTCTGCAGATGCAAATTTTAGGTATCCACCCCTTGCATTAGAAGAATATTTGAATAAAAATATAAAAAAGTCATTGGCGAATATATATGACCGACATTCAAATTTAAAATACTTATTAAACGTCAAACCAGTTTTTAATAAAATTTATACCCCGAATGTTAAAATAAGTTGAGTGAAAGGTCTTATTTAATTTCATATATATATATATATATATATATATATATATAGAGAGAGAGAGAGGAGAGAGAGAGAGAGAGAGAGAGAGAGAGAGAGAGAGAGCACGGTGACTGTCCTCAAAAGCAAATGGCAAAGCTCATCAATGGAATGCCAGAATGTGTCATCTTTACATAATGGAAAGGGAAAGCAACGCCATTTTAAGTATATTCATTCAATAAATATCTGTTATTATTTATCGACTTTTATTGCGAAATAAAAAAAATATAGGAAAAAAACAAACCGAAGATGTCTATTTACTTTTGTCAACCCAGGTATCCCGTATAAACAGCCTATTTGCGAGTGTTTATTACGGACTATTTACGCGTAACTCTTTGAACTATACTTATATCATTATCGGAAATCGCGATAGCGTCGTGGAAACGTTATCATGCCGTAATTTCGTATTGATGCTGTAAAATAGGGGTTCCCAAACTTGTTCTAGTCTGTACCACTTACGACAAAACGGAACATTTACCGCGCGGGAGTTTCTCAGAGCGGACCTTTCTACATTACCATTATTTTAGGAGAACGAATAATAAATTTTAATTTAATTAATTAATTGAATTAAATAAACCAAGTATCCCAAAAGTGTATAATTAATTGTCATTTATATATTATTATCGTTATTAAATTTAACAAAAGTATCAAGTACCACAGTTTTGGAATCGGTGATAATGTAAAAGATTTCAAGATGATTTTGATGAAAGAATACCTAATACGGTCAATAACAGCTACACCCACATACTGTTTGATGAGATTTTTTTTTCTTTTTAGAATTAGTGAATTAACTGAACACATTTTCAATATAACATATTCGCACACAATTTCAAATTTGTAGATTTTGTTGAAAGGTATCCTATACTGACATTCTCATGGCTGTTACAGAAGATTAAAAGTGAATCTAACTTACATTAACTAGACGTAAACTTTCTGCTTACATACTCAATTCTTATATCACTTATTGTACACGGTGTTCAAAAAGAAACGCAACCCATTGGAGAATGCATATATCATTGTAACCTAATCCTTTTCTTATCAAGTTGGGTTGCGTTTCTTTTTGAACACTTAACACCTTATTTATATATATATATATATATATACACCCCTAAGGAAATATGAAAAGCAACGTCAAGGCCATTCGTGTATTTAACAATACAATTCATCAGGGAATGTCAATGTACAACATTTATTAATTTTACATGTTTAATTGTGAAATTCATTCTTTATACAGGGTGTTTCAGGAGGAAAGGTCAATACTTCGGGAGGTGATAGTATCAGTGATTGTGAGAAAAAAAGTTCATATGAACATGTGTCTAATTCTGAATGGTTACTGAGATAGAGCTGTTTGAATCTACAAATACAAAAGCATTGTTAATGGTAATCAAGAAAGAGAAACCAATTACTGTTTCTAACATTTAATTTGTTACAGTTTACCGTCAACGGTATTCTGCAACAACAGCTGTTGCACTTCCATCGCAAAAACCGTAGACATACACCATATCTGCATATTCGGCATGTGTGAAGGTGTGTGGCTTCAAACACCAAACAATGTCACTCACAACAGTCAGTTGTCGATTGGCTTATGTTACATGCTTACATTACAGCTTACATGGTTCAAGGTTATAGGGGAGGGAAGGGGGAGGAATTGCTGCGCGCGCATCAGATTCAAACAGCTCTATCTCCGTAACCATTCAGAATTAGACACATGTTCATATGAACTTTTTTTCTCACAATGACCGATACTATCACCTCCCGAAGTATTGACCTTTCCTCCTGAAACACCCTCTATATATATATATATATATATATATATATATATATATATATATATATATATATATATATATAAATAAATAAACTTGGAACTAAAATCGGAAAATTTAATTACTAAAATAGCTCAGTGATGTGACGTCATAATGGATGTATATACATGTTGGTGATAAAGAAGTTTGCTGATAAGGAACTTTTTACTCTCCGTGTCTTGTCACTCAAAAGAAATGAAGGATCACCTGAAGATCAGGGCCCCCAGCCTTCTTTAGTTAGCTTTGTAAGGCTAACTAACGAAAATATCACGACTTAACCTAATCATTTGTCAAGGCGTACAGTTGACCTAACGATTGGTTAGCAAAGCTGGGCACAAACCGTTAATCCGTTAATCGTTAATTAACGAAGTTAACTTTTTCGTTAACGATTTAACTTTTAAGTTAACTTTGAAAATCATTATCGGACTAATTAACTTCCGTTACATTTAACTTCCGTTAACTCAAGTCCGTTAACCAAAAAAATTCATAAATAAACGTTTAAAAGTTTATATTATTTTCAGTGCTGAGCAGGTGCGCAATTAATCCGCCACTGTTAATAGTGATGAACGAATTTCCATTTCCGCAGTGCAAAATCAGGCGATATATTTGTTTCCGTCGCCACAATTTGTGTCTTACCAAATATGGTAGTTATTTATGGCATTGGTTTGAGCAAAACATGGTCGACTGTAAAATCAGGCGGAAAGATTTGCCATTTGAGTTGAATGTTTCAACTTCTTTCAAGAAATATCACGAGCATTTTAAGGCACTTTCAATAATATATATGTAACAATTACAACAAATAACTACATTCGTTTCATTTGCAGTCTGTCTCTTGCGCAACATGTTTGTGCTAGTGAATATTTAAAAATAATCGTTGTCAAGTAAGTCATGTATATTTATAATATGTCTGTGAGTACCTTATTAGTAGTCTCCTTGATACATTTCAAGAACCATAAAACTGATCAGGTAAGATTTCAATTCTCATGTCACTTTGATGACATAAATTAAGTCAATTGATGTCTTACAATGGGAGCGTTTTCACTTTAACCCTTTATGTCCTGGTGGTACTTCTAGGTACCACATCTTTAAAATCTCCATAATTATTTTTCTACCCGGTTGATCCTGCCGGTACTTTCAAGTCCCAATGTGAATTAGTTTCTTTATGAGATAATAGATGGAGAACGAGAAGAGGGAAAATTAAATTATATATATATTGTGTTTTTCATCTTTTTTATAATAAAAGTTAACGTTAACGGTTTATCGGTAACTTCCGTTACATGTTTAACGAATTAACGGATTAACGGTTAACGAAGTTAACTTTTTGGTTAACGGATTAGCGGTTAACGAAGTTAACTTTTTGGTTAACGGTGCCCACCACTGTTGGTTAGGTTAAGTCGTGATATTTTCGTTAGTTAGCCTTATAAGGCTCACTAACGAAGGTTGGGGACCCTGATCTTCAGTTGATCCGAAATGAATAAAGTTTGTAACATAAATACTTATATACGTGGGCAGAGAGAGATATAAATTCATAACTTTTTTATTAGTTTATTTTGACGTTTCTTCAATGCAAAACTACATTTAGACTAGCCACCATTTCTCCCTCACACTCAGCCACCAACCACTTCAAACGTATAAACTTCTTGGGCCTTGGAAACAGCTTGTTTATACACAAGGCAAGCATACCGTTATGAAAATTTCAACAGCCAACTGAAAAAATTATCAAACATCATTATAGTCAGCCAGAGAACTTAAAAAAAAATTTACCCAGTAGCAAATTTTGGTCAAATGTTAACTAAATGAACTCTTAATGGAAACTTCCCTAAATGACACCAACAAACGCCAATACAAATAAAATATTGACACAACACCAGAAATAGAAAAAAAAAAAAAAATGTCTCGAAGTAAAAAAGTTAATTTAGTTGTGAGTTTGTGATTTCCTACATAACGGACAGTTATTTGTTATAAAGTTTTCAATCATTCAAAGTTATAACTCGAAGTTACGTATCCTTTTATCGAGTGATAACAACGGAATAATATATCTAATCGGACGAGGCCAGGTACGTTACAATTCGTATACGTAAGTCTGTTAAAAATGTCGAAGGTAGCTTAGCCTATATTTAACCTTTGCATTTAAAAGTCGCAAATTACAATATAAAATTTTAAGTGACTGCAGTCGAATGTAATAATTTTCTAATTATAAAATACTGTTATTTTCAAATAAAAAAAAAAGTAGATATTAAATGCGTAATTAACGTTATTCAATTTTGTTTTCATTTAAAATTTAGATTCGTTTGACCACGAATCACAGTTTTAATTTATATCACAAATTAATTTCAACTTTTGGCTATATTTTTTCTTTTTTCGATATATTATGTTCACTTTTGAATTATTGAAGTACCGCTGAATTACAGAGAAAGAGAGAGAGAGAGTATGTGTATGTGTATGTGTGTGTGTGTATGTGTAAAAGGAAAAGACAGTTGCATTTACTTCAACATAAAGTCATTATCATTTAAAATATGCCTAACTTCGAAGTTAAACTTCAATATTAAAAAGGAGAAAGTTTCAAAAGAACTCTAAGGAAAGTAAAAAAAAAAAAAAAATCCTTAAAATCGAAGTGAAACAAAATTTTAAATCAAATAAAAAATATTTTTAGAATAAGTTTGTAATAAAGAAGTTGTCGAAGAAATAAAATTTTAAATTTGAAGAGTTGAAGGGGAGACATAAAAATATTTGTGATTAAAAATTTTATGGTGAAAGAATATTTTATTTATTTATTTATTTGTTTTAAAGAAAACCCTTGATACCGAAATTTCAATTTCAAAGGGAGCAGGAAGGAGTCTTCACAAATTGTCGCGTCTTTGCGGGTATCAGGCTCGGTGTAAGAAGGAATTTATATATTTTTTTTATTTGTATATTTAATCTTATAAAGTTGGTTGGTTGGTTAGTTCCGGTTTACGTCTTACCGGGAAAAATAAGACCCCTTTAAAAGGGGAACTGGGTCGAGCCAAATACATTACGCGTAGCGGGCCCGTCACTGCTCACCCTCCCCAATTTTCAGACTGGCTTGGCTTTGTATGATTTCATTGAACTTCGGCAAACTTGCTAACGACATAAAGCGTATTTATTGCTTTATTTAAATTAATTTGTTAACTTGGAAATTCCTTACCATGAAACGTTGAACACTAATGTTAATAAATATTCGTGGATGTTAAAGGTATAGACATGGTTATCGAACGAGGTTGTCAAATAAAAATTAACTCCATCAACAAATAAGGTATTTTATTTTTGTTGTTGTTGTTGTTGTTGTTTAACATGCAAATAAATCAAAGTTTAATTAGGGGAAAAGTTTGTGTCAATTATGCAAATTAAATGTGTTAATTAACACTGCCTGGTTTATATTATACTTAATTCCAATTCAGGTTGAAAAATATAACCATATACCTGGTATACTTTAAGGTGGGGTAATACTGAACTGAAAGGTGAAGCGGGCTACGTCGTGGCCACGTCGCAACACCTCTTCTCGTAGATTAGCGAAGTTAAGCGACATTGAATCTAGGTAGTAGTTGGATGGGGAACGCTCTTCCGCGTCCAGATGATGTAGCGATCCGCGGTTCGGAACTTTCGTAAATCCGTAGGTTCCTTCCGTTATATGACCTTCGATGTTACGGAGAGGGGCTAAACAACCCCTAAAACAGAAATGAAGTTGAATGACTGTATATTTTTCGAAGTAAAGTAAAGTAGGTCCAAGTATTTTCAGATTAAAAACATGCATAAATATCATGCAGATATTTTGGTTTTTTTTTTTTAATATCTTAAAATAATAATCTGGACTAATTTTTTACCTCTTCCAAAAAAAACAATTTGGTCCAACTTCACCTTCCTCTTATTTCAGCTTCATCCCAGTTTACAATATTTTTAAGTATTTAAAACATAAATACATTCTCCTCCTCTTCCTCCTCCTCTGTGACGTCATAAATACCTCCTCTTCCACCATAACATCATTATCTACCTCGCTAGAATCAAAATTTTAATTTTTGAAAATAAGCACTACTTGATCATTGAAATAAATGTTGGATAATCTCTAGGAGCGCTCCATCTCCATTTTTCAATATTAAACATGCACTCATAAAACATATACCATTTGAAAGCTCACATTTTTCTGAGTCTGAAAATGTAGTAATCCAAAAGTATCAATACCAAATAAAAAGTAACTAGATTTAATTAATTGTTTGACGCGTGACGTCATTAACTACATTATAAAGGTTGGCTAAGTTATAAATCTTCAGTCTGTGTTGTAAGATGGCATTTTTGGTAATTGTTACGCTAACCTAACCTAACATGAATATGTTATTACATTATCATTTGTATAATTTAGGTCTCGGGGGTACGGGGGCGGAGCCCCCGTAAAGATCACGCATCACAAATTGATCGGTATAGGGTTTTATATTTAAACCTAGTTACTTTTTATTTGCTATTGATACTTTTGGATTACTACATTTTTAGACTCAGAAAAATGTGAGCTTTCAAATGGTATATGGCTTATGAGTGTATGTTTAATAGTGAAAAATGGAGCGCTCCTAGAGATTTACCTAAATGTTTCTTTATGTGAAAATGGTCTGTTTTCGGGTTTAACTCGAATACTTTATTTATTTTCTTCCTTCGTATAGAGGTCATACCCAAGGACCCAATAAAAATAGGAGATAGGCTATACGTGCCCTGCGGGTGTATTTGCTTGTTACCGAAGCTTTATAGATTAGGTTATGTATAAGGTATTTTAGGTTAAATCAAATCAAGTTAGACCGGGTTAAATTGTACGCTAGTGCTTTGAAGGTAATATATATATATATATAATTTAACACTTTGGTTCCCAAGCACTCCTGAGATTGAATAAAATCGTTTGGCGCTAGGCAAAATAAACTCAGTAAATTGATACTGGGCACGGAAAGGTTAAGAGGTTTGCTCCTCTGACTCCACTAAAAAAAATTACTCGTGTTTATTTTTTGGCAAAAAGTACGTGATATGCTTTATAATTTCCGGTATAGAGAACTCCATTTATAAAATGCAAATATTGTTCTTTTCATTTTGAACAATTACGCGAGTTTCCTCTTCGTTAATGTCCGTTCATTTCCTCGAGAAGCAAAAAGTTCTCTCTTTTAAGGGCATCATTGCGCATGACAAAATTTGGAAAAATCTTTTAAGTATAAAACGAAAGCTGGTTTGGAGGTTTCTTATTCACGCGACGCCAGATGCGTTTCGAAAGTATCTTGTATAGCTCGCTTTGGTTTATATTCAATGTACGGTCGCGAATAATTTCCTACTTCACGCGGAGAAAGGTTTTCCCCACCTTAGTATGGATTGTATTTTTTGTTCTCTCAGTCCAGGCTGGAATCGCTTCATTTCTACACTGTAGAAAATAAAGGAAAACTTTTTCCGAATATTTAGGTGCCACCTTATTAACCTGGCACCCAATTACGATGTAGTTATTTTTCTGATGTCATAGGAAAATATTACGCTTCTAATGTTGCAAATGAAATTCCATTTTTCAAGAAAAAATAAACTTGTACATCAGTCAGTTTCCATTTTCTTAAAAAATGAAGTGCAATTTACTCCATTAGAACTTTAATACGAGTATTTTATTAGGATGTCAGAGAAATGACTACACCGTAATTTTACAGGTATACAGTATAACATGGATTCTTCACGCACAGTCTGTTATATATATATATATATATATATTTTTTAAAATACTTGGCATATGATTCCTGCTATAGTACGAATACCAAGGTTGGGTATAAGGTACTTCCTTTTTATTTTATGTATAGTTGTTGATACAATTGCTCTATTTTTATTTTAGGGTTTCGAAGTAAGCGGAGGTGTCAGGAAGGTTCTTCTGTTTCTGCGCACTCATAGCCATATACGGTAAGTCCTTCAGATTTACTGAATTTATTATAGAATATAATAGGAATAACTATATGAATATGATTCCACAAAACCAGATATATATATATATATATATATATATATATATATATATATATATATATATATATATATATATATATACAGGGTGGCGCAAAAGTCGCGCCTCATAGGAATTTTCAATGTTGACTATAATATATTATTTTTTTTGTCTTTTAGGTAGGGGATGACTGCGAAATTAACAATAGACGAGAGGGTGAACTTGGTTTTAATGTATAGAATACCAGGTACTACAAATCGATCAATCGCTACAGAATTTAAATTCTACAAGTGGATGAATCGTAATACCTGGTATTCCATACATTAAAACAAAGCTCACCCTCTCGTCTGTTGTTAATTTCGCAGCCATCCCCTACCTAAAAGAAAAAAATATATATTATAGTCAACACTGAAAATTCCTATGATGCGCCACTTTTGCGCCACCCTATATACAGGGTGGGCCGAAAGTCTGGATCCATAGGGAAATATTTATTTTAATACATAAAGTACAACAAATGGTAAATACTTAAAATGAATATCAACTTTAACTCGTAAATGTGTATCCGTGATACTGTACAGTGGTTCGTACTCCAGTATAAACAACAAATTATAACAAATGCTCAAATTGGCGGCCTCTGACATCGAGACACTTAGGGATGGAATTTATGATTTTTAATAATTCTTCGAATTGACGTTCTCGAGATGCGTGTTTCATTTGATAATCTTCTTGTTGACTTTACTGGACTATTCGTTAAAGTTTCACATACCATTGCAGAGGTATTTTCATCAGTTGCAGTTTTTGGACGACCAGAACGCCGTCGATCATGTACACTTCCTGTTTCTTTGAAACGTTTAAACAACTTGCCAACAGTCGCATGTGTTACTGGATGCTTATCAGGATGATTTCTATTGAATTCGGTAGCAACTTCTCTGTGTGTAGCGCCCTGTCTTGCGTACATGAGCACAAGTTCTACCCGGTCTTCTGTTGTTAGATTCGAAGCCATTTCTGGGCTGAAATAAAAAAAGTGAGTATTTATACTGGAGTACGAACTACTGTACAGTATCACGGATACGCATTTACGAGTTAAAGTTGATATTCATTTTAAGTATTTACCATTTGTTGTACTTTATGTATTAAAATAAATATTTTCCTATGGATCCAGACTTTCGGCCCACCCTGTATATATATATATATATATATATATAAACAGATTTTATTTGTTTTGTATACACACAAATGGACGTGGGCTACATGCATGTTGTTGAAGTGCATCCAGAACATGTCCACAATAATCATTCGAATGTTGTTCCTGATGCGTGGAGCAATTTTACATGTAAACGTGCAGATTACTCTGATCAATTCTTAAATCACTCTGACGACACTGAACTTACGCAAGGTTACTTCCAACGAGATGATGCTTGCAAAATGTTTAAGTGTTTTATATATATATATATATATATATATATACACACAGGGTGAGTCAAAAGTCTCTATACATAGGCAAAATGGTAACTTTATTATGCAATCACTTGTAAGTCAAAAAATATGCTCTATGTGGGCACCATTACACTGAATGCACATACGGATGCGTTCCTCCCAGTCATGGCAAACGCGCGTTAAAATGTCTGGTGTTATGCGTACACACGCATCACGAATGCGTTCCTTTAGGTGGTCTGTGTTTTGTATCTTCACCTGATACACCACGGCCTTCAAGTGCCCCCACAAGTAAAAATAAAGGGGGGTGAGGTCTGGGGACCTCGGAGGCCACTCCACGGGACCACGGCGGCCAATCCAGTGACCCGGAAACTGCTGATCCAGCCACTGGCGCACGCAGATACCGTAATGGGGTGGCGCCCCGTCTTGCTGAAAGTACGCTGGAAATCCCCCGTCCTCGTTCAGCAGGGACGGCATGACTGTGTCTTGCAGCATGTTTCGATACATTTCGGCATTCAGATTGGTGTCAATGAAAAAAGGGCCAACAATTGTGTTGCCCCATATCCCGCACCACATCATCACTTTTCCAGCGCCTTGCGTCTTTGAGGGGCTCATCCATTGCGGGTTGTTATCACTCCAATAACGTACGTTTTGACGATTAACCTCTTCATGAACATAAAAGTTGGCTTCATCTGAAAACAGGATGCCAGCCGAGAACTCCGTGTCTTCGTCCACTTTTGTTCTTGCCCATTCACAAAATTCCAGCCGCCTGTCCGGGTCGTCTTCGCTAAGATACTGCAACACTTGCATTTTGTATGGATGCCATCTGTGCTCTTTCATAATGCGGACGATACTCCTTTGGCTGACACCGCATTCTGCAGACATCCGTCGAGTCCTTTTTTGGGGACTCTTTGCGAACGCTGCCAGCACCATGGTCGCTGTGCCTTCATCGGTGGCTGTTCGTGGACGGCCACTTCTCGGTTGGTCCGCAACACTTCCAGTCTTCTTGAACTTCTCAATGAGTTTGGCAACGGTGTCGTGTGTGATGTGCGTGCCGGGGCGTGTCTCCTGTTAAAATCCTCGGCAACCTCGCGACAGCTTCCTGATCCTGCCAGAAGAATGATCTCTATACACTCTTCTTGGGACAAAGGCATCTCAGCACATCACCTGCAAAAAAATAAAAAATAAATAATCATTTATTTATCATGACCATTTTGCCTATGTATGGAGACGTTTGACTCACCCTGTATATATATATATATATATATGTGTGTGTGTGTGTGTGTGTGTGTGTGTGATCCATATTCAATCCTTCTTAGATGACCAAAGCATTTCGAAAGCTTTGTGGTCACAAAGATTTTCTGAGCCACCACCCACTACCACAATTTTTTTTTTTTGAGAGATTTAAAAGTAAAAAATTACTGACACCCCTTCTTTGATGTAAAGAATGTTCACCACATCACATACGATATTCGAATGATTCCTGAAATGTAAAGTTTCGGAAAAAAAGTTCGACTAGAAGCAAAATTTTTGTTTTTCGGAATTTGTTACTGTCGACAAAAACAATAAAATACCCAAAGAAAAATATTACCAATTATTATATTTATAATTTTAGCGCTTTTGTTCAGTTGTGCCAATAAAACAACTGAATCAACTCTATATATAGTATCTTCCCGATTCATTTGTGCTTATATAGAAAATTTCCGACAAGTTAAATTTTATCCGCGCATACAGTATATATATATAATATATATTATATATATATATATATATATATATATATATATATATATATATATATATATTATATATATATATTATATATAGGGTGTCCCAGAAGAACGGTTTCATCAGAAAATTTATTTTAAATTAAGTTTACCAAAAGTAATACATTAAAACTAAAACAAATATTCAAAAACAATTATATTTTGTTTTGAGACATTTTTCTCGTCGCACGTAGATTAACACGCAATGGCTAATCTGGAAGTGAGTTACACTCCTCAGGAAAAGGCTTCCGCCTTTTCCTCACGAATATAACCAATAAAAAAAGCTCCCAAAACAAGATATCAGTTTAAACATTTGTTTTAGTTGTAATGTATTACTTTGGTAAACTTAATTTAAAATAAATTTTCTGATGAAACCGAACTTATAGGACACCCTATATATATATATATATATATATATACACAGGGCGTCCCAAAAAAATGTATACACACTTTAACAGCTGATAGCTCAATTGATGTTTCTTTCTTTCCAAGTTAAACCCATTAGAATTAATAATGACAGTCAGACTAAGCTTTGAACAAAGGAAATTCATTCTAAAATGCTACTGGAAGTGTGAAAACGCAGTTGAAGTGCAAAGACAGTTTAGGAGGGAGTTTCAAACAGATTCACCAACGCGACTTACCATCACTCGAATTAGAGATAAGTTTGAAGCCGATGGAACTGTTCAGAATGTCCACAAGAAGCGTTCCGGAAGACCACGGACATCGACAAGCCCCACAAAGCAAGAAAGAGTACTGGAAACGTATCACCAAAGTCCAAGAAAATCTGTGCGGCAAGCGAGTCGTGAGGTAGGAATTTCAGAATCGTCTGTCCAACGCATTTTGAAGCGCTGTCAATGGAAAAGTTACATTCCAAGATTAGTCCATGCTATTAATGAAGATGATGATGATGATCCGGACCGAAGAGTGGAGTATTGCGAGTGGTACTTGGCACGATGTGGATGTGGATTGGACGAAGGGGTTTCGTAGAATACCCTCCGCGTTCACCAGACCTCACACCACTAAACTTTTTTTATGGGGATACTTAAAAGACAAAGTCTACGCTATAAAACCTGCAACAGTCGCTGAATTGAGAGCAGCCATTGAACGAGAATGCACACAAATACCAAACGAAATGTTTCGTGATGTTTGCGATTCCATTGCTTCGCGTTATCAGCAGTGCCTGGACCAGAACGGACGTCAGTTTGAAAACAGGCGTTGACAAAACAATTAAATAATGTCTGTAGATTCTATTACATTTTGAAAATGAAATGTATTTTAATAAACACTGCCTTTATAAGTATTTAAAGTGTGTATACATTTTTTGGGACGCCCTGTTATATATATATATATATATATATATATATATATATATATATATATATATATATATATATATGTTTGGTTTAGGGATGTGTCAGGTTTGATGAGGTTCCTTTAAATTAGGTTAATTAAAAGAGTGTTAATTAAAATGTTTTGCTAGTCATGCCATGCGCCGTTCATTGACTTTGATATGCACTGAAGTACAGTAGAAACTCGCGCACTATCTTTTTTATTGATTATTAATTTATATATATATATTATATATATATATATATATACTGGAATAAAGCGTCATAAAAATGCTTTATTTCTATTATTAAAATATAGCAATCGACCAAAGTTTCTACAAAAAATGGGAAGCTCTATAGGAGTGCCGGAAATGGCACACACACACACACACACACACACACACACACACACACACACACACACATATATATATATATTAGTATATATATATATATATATGGTAATAATATAATACAGGGTATTCTTTTTGTCGGTATGTGGAGGATTTACATCTGTGGGCTGTGGCACTCATTGGCATTATATAACTGAATTATATTATATATACTGTGTGTGTATATATATATATATATATATATATATATATATATATATATATATATATATTTCCATCTTGGATCAGGAGAAAAGAGTTCAACGGGGTATTTGAACAAATATACAGCTTGTTCCATGAAGATAGAAAATTTAATTTTGTCCACATATTGTACCTAATAGGGTATATGACGCGTTCGGTGGAGAAGGGGCGAACGCCACCAAATTCTAAAAATGAGTTTTTTGTCGTATAATTATCCTTTAAAACCTTTGCTTTACCTATGCAAAAAATTAGATGTTAGTCTGCACTCTTTCACGGTAAAATTTAGGTTTTAATGTATCTCAGAGAAATTCACTCCGCATCATTGCTTCACATTGAACACATCTATCTACTTTCTGAACACATCTATCTACTTTCTGGTCACTCGACAATGCCCTGTGATGCTCAATTTGGCCAAATTGAACAAAATATAAAAAATAATTACAGCAATATTATTTACACCAAAAAAGATTATGTTACGGCCATAACTACAGCCGTTTCGCAGCGCTTCCTAGTTGTAGAAATGAAACAGGCTGATTTTCTCGATTTTGACGTCCTAAAAACGTGCATTGTCATTAGGAAATCAACAACTACTAAATTTACAGATGCAAAAAAGTTAATATTTGACTTTCAACACAAAGAAGGCTACGTAATATCTACTGCATACCGCACAACCCCAGATAATAGCCACCCCGTCAGACTGCAGAAAGGAAAAAATCCTACAGTGTCAGTTTATTGAATCTAGCCCAGCAGACACTGCAACCAAAGTATTCCCAATTGCTGCCAATAACTAAGGAAAAAATAAAAGATCTCAAAGAATTATCAGACCTAATGCCTGCAACTGCAGTGAACTATTATACAAGATTGTTAAAGGAACTGGAAGAAACCGAAACAGTTGAAGCAGGTAATACAACATTCGACGAAGAGGACCAAATAATGGATTACACCAGTTAACATCAGAAGCTATCAATAAATAATATTGTAAAATTTCTTGGCGTTTTATTATATCGACATATTACACAACAATATTTTACTCAAATATGTGTTCAAATTCATACAACATTTCAATAAACCGGAAAAATACAAAGGTTTAAAGTTTACAAACTTTAACTGCATTTTGTGGCATAATTCGAAAATGTTGCGTTCGCCCCTTCTCCACCGAACGCGTCATATGATGTACTATTTATAATGGTATTAAAAGGCTATATACTGACCCGCATAACATGAGTATCACATTTTACAGGATCATCTTCTGAAAAGTGAACCTCAAAGGAATTATATCAGTGAACACAACTGTGAAACACGTTTAAACAATAAATTAATAATGATAATAATAATGATAATAATAATAATAATAATAATAATAAGATGGTGAAAATTTATAGAAATATTGTCGTAATATATGAGAAAATTATATATTAATTTTATACATGTATAATTATTGTACGAGACATTATTATTTTATTAAATTAAGAGAACAATTGTTAAGGAATATATTTAGTTGAAAAAATTAAATTAGATCAAAAAATAAATAAATAAAATTCTCTATTATTGTTGTTATTATTATTATTATTATTATATTATTAATTGAAATACAGTACAAAACAGATTATTTAGAACTTCCGAAATGGATCTGCAGGTTATACTGTATATATGACTTATGCGAATCCGGACCTGGATATAAGTGCGACATATATATATATATATATATATATATATATATATATATATATATATATATATATATATATATATATATATATATATATATATAATTTGTTTAAGTTCGTGGATTGAGAACTTTATACATTTCCTTCTGATATATAACTGAACACTCTTTCCCCTCTGGAGAATTGCCCTCACTCCTTTCCCCATGAAGTAACCCCGTCCCCCGCCCCCCTCCTCCCCAATCACCCCTTGAGATTTCCCCTCCCAAGTGCCTGTCCTTATTGAACCGAGGGCAATAAAAGGTGTCGACGAAAGTGTTGATGATTCGAAACATTTGTCAGTTGCATATATTTGGCCAATATATACACAAATATATATATATATATATATATCTATATATATATATTGTAATCCCTATATATATATATATATATAGTGTGTGGATATGATTATGCGGAAGACAATTATAGCAATTATATACAGTCCATCAATTCGTATATTTCATTTGCGATTATATTTATTATATGTCACATATAATGCAATATTATATTTGAATTTATACGAGAGCGTTTTTTTTTTCGATTTTGCATATATATATATATATATATAAATAATTCTCTCTCTCTCTCTCTCTCTCTCTCTCTCTCTCTCTCTCTCTCTCTCCTCTCGTATTAATAAAAATAAACGGACTCCATAATCAGAGTTCTTATATCGCCATAACAATAAAACCAATTACACGGTGGCAGAACATTGAAAAGCGAAATTGGACAAAAATTGCAACTTCATTAGTTTCTATTGGTCAGGCGTTCATGACGTCATAACGTAAATAAAATGAAGCCCCGCCCATAATATCTACTTCCCGGCGTGATTAAAGCAGACACTAAAATCCCTTTTCGATTTACTTCTGTTCCTTCCTAGTTTATGATTTATCCCTTGACTAATTCTTTATTTATTAGACTTAATCTAGGTGAGAAAATTGTCATGTTTATTTCATGGTAAGAAGGTGTATATGTCATTATACAGGATTGGATTATGTATATATATATATATATATATATATATATATATATATACTGTATATTTTATTGTGTATGTACGTATGACAGCTAAACAGTTGACTAATTTCTTTAATCTGAGCACACATGACATATGGTGAGATATATTATGCTCTTAATCTCAATATACATTTATATACATACATAGATTTAATTGTTGGCTTGTAGTGTGTATAAGTTATATGAAGCATTTATTGAATTAATTGCAGTCGTGACACACACACACACACACACACACATGTGTGTGTGTGTGTGTGTGTGTGCACATCGCATAAACGAAGTACCAATTTTTTTAAATCCATATATCTAAAAAAAAGCTAATTAACTAACCCAGATTTAACCTAACCTAAGCTTCGTGCCATCGAAAAGGGGGTGATAAGTTTTTCAGGAACCAATTGTGGGCTGGAAGAGTGGTTTCTGTTAAGTCATTAAATAGTGAGGTACTCGCTAATCTAGCCGAACCTAACGTAGTATAACCTAGGACCTTTTCCAGTTTGTGTACCGTTTTTCATATAATTTATTTTTGCTTCTTTTCAGATCAAAAATGAGTGATAATATCAATCTCTTTAGTTAGGCTTATAAGGATAACTAACGAAAATATCACGACCTAACCTAACCAATCGTTAGGTTAACTGTACGCCCTTGACGATTGGTTAGGTTAGGTCATGATATTTTCGTTAGTTAGCCTTATAAAGCAAAAATAAATTATATGAAAAACGGTACACAAACTGGAAAAGGTCCTTTTTTAATGTTCTGAGGCACCAAAAGTGTTACATTACCTCGCAAAAAATTACCCATTACGTTTGTGAATTATCACACACTCGATCTCAGTTATGCCCAGTTGCTTACGCGCGTGCGCGTACACACACACACACACATATATATATATATATATATATGGGCCTATTATTTCTTTTGTTTAACATGTTATCATTTATATACATAAAAATCGTATATGATTTTATGTTTATAACACTGATATTCATAAGTGATAAAATAGTTTAAATTATACCTTAAGGTATGGATCTGCGTGCAGAAGGATAAAATACCAAAATACCCCATCCAAATGCCCAAATTTGCCAAATGCCTGATTTTAGAGATTTTATCAACGTATTAGGTTAAGTTGGGATTTGTATATGTGTAGTCAATTATAGCTCGAGGTTGGATGGGTTAAATTAAATTTCGGTTAGATTAAGTTAACGTTTGGAGTCAGCTTGTATTGAGAATAGGCATAATTCCTCGCGTGCGCGCGCGCGCACACACACACACACACACAAATGTTCAGAATCGTCCTGTGTTCGACTCCTCTGCAACATCCCGACTCGGGTGTGTGTGTGTGTGTGTGTGTGGTGTATATATATATATATATATATATATATATATAATGATCCTACAGAGTACAGTGACTTATGGAACACCTTATATATATATATATATATATATATATATATATATATATATATATATATATATATATATAAAATAGTAAAGGCGTATCCAACACATTTTAAAACGTGATTTCATAAACTGAAGGTAAACCACGATATATGTTATATTCGTTAAATTCCTTTTCAAATTTTCTATAAGCAATTACTCGGAATTAAAATTTTCTATCATGCCCGTTTTTGTATTATGGCTCCGATACATCAAGATTATAATGAAAGGGTCTTGTTTTAGATTAGAAAATACTCTCCTCCTATTGGTCCGTCGATCTCGAGATTACTTCGCGGCCTGTATTCAAAGTCTAGTTACTTTTTTTTTATGATCGTTGCTGCAGCAGCGGTGACGCGGCAGGGCTATTGTATAAAAATTGTTTTTTAACTACATTAATGCGTGTGTATGTGTATGTGTGTGTATGTGTGTATTTATAATGAATATCATGTTTATAAAGGCTTTAAATGTATGTCTTTTCTAGATATGTAATTGTGTGTGTGTGTGTGTGTGTGTGTGTGTGCGTATGATATAGAGTAGAGAGAAATCTATGCATGCCTCAGTTCAGCTATGTAGAGTGTTCTTTATTAAAATGCAAGAATAATAATGTTTAATTTATAGCTTCTTTGTTTTTTTCGGAGTTGTATAATCAGATAGTATATTATCGTATGTAGAGGAGATATGCGTGTTGCAAAATTTCTTTAATAGCTACCGTAATAATGGCTTATCAAGATGAAAAAGCCGTAGGCTACCCCATTCCACGGTTATTAGCTTTTTCCCATGCTGGATTAATAGCAGACTATTACATTTATATTTTAAAATAGCCTTGTAATAATCGTTATGACATGCAATATAAAAATGTCTTTGTGCATAATACAGGGCTGTAACACTCCTAAAGGGTTAGTAATAGCTAGGAAAAAAGCTATTTATTTTTGGTAATTATTAGGTTTTTTTAATTTTATTTCTTCCTCAATTGAAGGCTGATAGACATGCAAATTATTTTTTATAACTTTTGATTGATTTTGTTGTGTATATATATATTATCGTAATCTAAGGATTTAGCAGAGTCTTTTGATCTTCGAAATGTAAGATATTTTGCATTTAAGGGGTTTTAAAATTGGAATATATCCTATGTAGTTTTCGTGGGATGGAATTTCAATCAAAACTGAGATTTTATTATCGGAATTAGATTAATAAACTGATAATACTGGATTGGCATTCGAATAATTGTATCATGGAATATTAAAAACATTAATAATATAAATTTTATTTCTTTGGGATTCTGTCATGGATCATGCAGCATAGGCCATTGACCACTCAGGCTATTCACTTATATATACATAGTTCGATCAGTAAAATATGCAGGTATTCATTCAGAATATAAATAAATCTTTCTTTAAAATTTTCAGCAAAATATGTCTACACCAGTGCCCTTCAACCTTTTTATGCTCCTCTTGACATGTTACATCAGCTTCAGTAACATTTGCAGTAAACGGGTTTACCATCCAATCATATACTTCCATGGTTAAAACATCACTGAATCGAGTTTCAAAATCCGTTTTAAGTTTATTGAGATGATCAATAAACCTTTGTGTATCAATTGTTGTTGTCATCCTTAATAGATAACAATTCTGGAAACTGGTGAAATTCCCTTTTTGAAAGATTGTGACTGAATAAATCCAGCTTTTCAATGAATAATGAGATAACTTTTTGGATTATGGAATTTAACTTAGCTAGCAGATTTTCAATAGAGTTTTCGGTTTACTTTACAATATTGTACATTTTGTTGAATTTTACAAGAATTTTATAAATTTTCTTGCCGCCCACCTAAAAGCTCAAATCGCCCACTAGTGGGCGATATCGCCCAGGTTGAAGACCGCTGGTCTACACTGTGCTATCGGTGCATATTTGGCTATCGGTACATATGTGTGTGTGTGTGTGGTGTGTGTATTTCGTAATACATTACATTAGCAAAATTTTAATCTGTATTCTGCATATAGGCTATAGGGGGACCCATAACCATTTGGTCAACAAAACAAAACATCGAGACCCCCAAAAATTAACTTAACCTAACCTAACCTAACCTATTGATTTTATGTCAAGTCTATCAGATGTTGTTAGTCCGGGCTAGGTCATTTTTTTGTATAGTGGTTATCGTACACTTGGCAGATACATATAGCACTGATCATGTACAAATATTGAAGTTTTCTTAACTTTTTTTTTTCTTCTTCTTCTTCTTTATTAATTTCTTCCGAATCGTTTTGAGAAACATTATTAAATTTTATGATGCAAAAACAAAAATATAAATATCAGTGATAAAACCTAAAAGTGTTTCTTGTTTTTGCGTTATAAACCATTTTCATATGAGGAGTTGCGTGACTAGTAAACGTTCCAAGTATGTAATCAAATTTTTAACTAAATTCAGATTCAAATCGGATTTGAGTGAGAGTTTTTAGTTCGGATTTGAAAATCGGAATTATATTAGATTTTTGTTTTTGCGGCTCGAAACTTCCTGCATGTTTAGAATACGAGATGAACATCCATGAAAAAATAACTTTATGGGCGAAGCTTTTGCTCGGGTTACGCAAACAGAATTCGCATGTTTGGGTCGAAAAGGTTTTTAGTTCGTGAAAAGATACCTCGCGCAGTTGGTCCTCGTAATCTATCACAATTTACCGTGGTCGCGTCATTGGACAGAATATGTTTGCGTGATCATAGAGTGAAAGACAGGTAACTAAAAATTCTGAGATTGAAGATGGGACAGTTAATAATAGCATCGAAAATCGGACAAATAGATGAGAAGCTAACCATTGACCTGGAAGTCCATCAGTAGTTGTAGACTAATCATCCATCTCCACCACGCACCCACGGTTAAAAAAAAAGGGTATTTTGAGGTTAAATATGTTGCAAAAGGATTGCGTGTATCACGTGTCACCTAACCGTATATGGATTAGTTATAGTTCCTGTAATGATTAGAAAACTGATAATACAACAAGGTAGATCTGTATAGGACTCCAAGTTTAAGAATGAGGGGTTAAGGGAAATAAATCACCTTGCTCGGTTGTGGGTACCACAGTTCACATAAATAATGTCAGAAGAGGATATATATATATATAATATAAATATAATGTTTCCACAAATGTTGTCCGTGATTTTAACAAGCGACATTTCCTGATATAGGGAAGATAAAATAATGCAGTATCTTTTAAAATAAAACACCATACATTAACTTTGTACGACTCTCACACGTCCGCACTGGACTCTGATGCATGACGATTAGTGTCATGGCGACCGTACATGAGAAAGCACATGCGATGTTTTTTCTGTTTAACTGGATTTAAGTCAGTTATCACTGTTCAACTTAAGTTTCGGTGTGTGTAATGGAAGGAACCTCCAATTGATAAAACAATCACAAAATGGCATTCACACTTCAAGAAACCGTGAATGTCTTGCCAAAGAAAATCATCAGGTACTCGTAGACCACGCGTCAGATGATGATGTTGAACGTACAAGACTATCATTTTTGCGTAGCCCATAAAAATCGATTCCACAATGTAGCCGCGAACTTGCCATTCCTAAATCAACAGTTCACAAGTTCCTGCAAAAAATGCCTTCGTCTGCACGCTTATAAACTCCAACTTGCGCAAGAAATTAAACCTGACGATCGGCCGAAGCGTGTGGAGTTTGTTGCTTCCGTGTTGCAAAACTTGGGTGAAGACAGGAATTTTCTGAATCTCATTCTTTTTCACCGATGAGACAACGTTTCACACAAAATGAACAGTAAATCGCTACAACTGTAGAGTATGTGACTTAAAACATTCACATACTACCATCGAATACGTGCGCGACAACCACCACAGTGGATATGTGGTGTGGGCTGATATATAACAGGGTTCTTGGTCCTTTCTTCGTATAGAAGAAACGGTTACCGGTACAACCTATCTCGATATGCTTGAAAACTGTCACTTCTCAAGTTGAAGAAGAATCAGATATAATATTTCAACAAGATGGAGCCACCACCACGTTACAATATTACAGCAGCATTGTGCGTGCTGTTCTGGACGAGAAATTCCGTGATAATTAGATCGGACGAGCGTGAAAGCCCAATCGCTTGGCCTCCAAGATCGCCAGATTTGACACCACTCGGTTTTTGATATAAGAGATATGTGAAAGACCTTTTTCATTCCCAAAAAGGTGTACAACTTGGAATAGCTGAAACGGAAGATTATAACAGCCATCAACATACTGTCACCCGAGATGTTGATCCGAGTGTGGATTGAAACAGTCTCGATGACATGTTTACTGAGCCACCAACGGGGCATATTAGCGGTTTATTCATAAACATGAATAAAATTTAAGGTATTGTGCTTTATTTGAAAGCATACTGCATCATATTTTATTTCCTACATCATGAAAAGATTTCACTATATTTACTCGTAACTCGTTAAATCCATGGAAAACATTTATGGAAACCCTCTATTTAGGGTTCAAGTATTCTTACACGCTTGCCGGATCATGACATTGTAGACATCATACGAACATATATATATATTCCCGTGGTATTGGTTGCGTGGATGACCTTAATTATAACAGATGCTCCGACAATGATGTAATCATGATGGGTGTCGTACGATTGTTATCAACATTATTTTCTTTCAGGCTAAAACTGCAAGTTGCCATAAGAGCAAATTATTTTTCCTATTACTATCGTAAAAGAAATGCATGTTAAGTTTGTTTGAATGTATCTTTATTTCTGTGACTTTGTGACGTAAGCATTCATGCTTAGCTTCGAATAAACGAAAAAAAATGTCACCCCTATAATCACAGCGAAAATGGAATGAATGTTTACCAACCTTGCAGAAGAAAATGTCCGCGCACTTTGTTCGATTCCTTGCATATGTTTTGGCTGACGTAAGTTAGAATGAAAATTTAATGCGATCTTTTGATTTTCTTTTGTTATAATAGTAAAATAGAGGAAATTTGGCATTAATATATATGCACATATATATTAATGGTGTGTGTGTGTGTGTATATATATATATATAATATATATATATATATATGTTTGACAAAATCAAACGAATTACAATTTAAATTTTTTTTTAATTAAATTGGTGATTCGGACGAACAAATTTTTATGGTGTGTAAACAGGATTTTCTTAATGGCAAACTTTAAAATGGAGTTTGGCTCCAATAAAGTAAAGAACTTGGTTGTTATAAAAACGGCTACTATATTTACTCCACTTAAATCAATAATAGGTTTCATTTTCAATCTAAGTGAAATAATATAATGCTTAAACTTTTTTTTTGTAAAATAATGTATTTTATGCATGAACTCTTTCTAAGCTTATAGCGCGCGTTCACACACACACACACACACACACATATGTGTGTACATATATAACTACTATTTCAGTCGTGTAATTATACCATGCACATAGCTTTACCATCAGCTCTACCAATCCAATATACTACACATTCACACGCCTATATCGTGAAACCAGAATGTTGTTAACTACCGCCTCGTGCACCAGCCATGCAGCTACCATGCCTACCATAACTTTACCACTAACTATACTAATCGCATTTACCATGCATTCATACACCAACGTCACCAATCCTTGTTATGTTATTAGCAATGATGTACTTACTCTGACCTGCTAATTGAGTTTTCACTTTTCACTTCATAATAATAATTTTGGGGGTTCTTTAACCTCCTCCGTATAACAGTAACGGTCATGTGCTCTACAGCTTTACGTGGGATCCGAACCATCTACGGGCCACTATATCATCTGAGCGGAGGATGGTCACCTGTTCAACCACCGAACAAACCCAACGTCGCTTATAAACTTCGCTAATCGAACGAGCAGCGGGGGAGGCGGTGTTATACGACGCGGCAACGACGTCATACACTCAAAGTAAAACTTCTAAATTCGGAACTTCTAACTTCTTTTTGAGGGTGAATTCTAGGGGAAGTTTTTCTTCTTTTGGGTATCAAAGCTTCTTGTCAGATGATGTAATAACTTCTTTTAATGATACCTAACTTCTTTAGATAGAAGAAATGGCCTTCAAAACCTTTTAGTGAGTGATTCGAGACAATAGAAGATGATATTTCTATGTGTAGAAGGTTGCGGGAAGTCTTTGTTTTCTGTGAATTCTCCTTCAGTCGTGACAACTGAAAATATGGGTGCATGAAGCAGTCGAGACCAGGGTGCTGGCTGCCCTTGGTGGATACGACGTCCGATAGGCTTTTGAACCGTCAGGTTAAGGTTCAAGATGGCTGTTCGTAAAGTTATTCAAATCCCATCGTACTTCTCGCGAGGTTGGATGTTGAGCATGCCATCATGGTTGGCTATCTTTAATCTTCTTACCCCAAAAGGTCCGACTGCCTTCCGTTTCAGAATAGGAATAATCATTTCTAATTTCGGATTCATTATTTATCCTTCAGCTGAACCTAACTGACCCAATGAGGAATTTGCGGCTTAATTCAGTGACCTTCTAAAATTTAGTCATTTTGCTCATTTCATTAAATCTTTATATGAAAGTTTGACACCTGTCATCTTTTTTCCCAGTAAAATTAATTTTGAAACTCTTCTCTATTATAATATATATATATATATATATATATATATATATATATATATATATATATTATATAATATAGAGTATATAAAGCCAGAAACACAAAGAAGAAATAATCTTATTAATTCATTCGCCTCTTTGTTCTGTTACACTATAACGAATAGAATAAATAAATTGATTTTTCAACCGCAAGTATACATGTTTATGATACCAATAAAATATAAATGAAATAAAATAGGTTAAATAATTTAATAACGTAAAACGGATTCATTAATATTTCGATTTGACCTTGAGTCTTATTCGGCTCCCGGGGGCGGGGGGGAGAGAACGCGTAAGAGTTACATAAATAACGTTCTATGAACTGATTCTCTCTTTTTTTTTAATTTAATTTGGTTAACATTTTAGGATGGTAAGAAAAATATTACATTAAAAATTTGTCAAAATTTGTTTAATAAATAATTATCGTTAATATGATTCGTTCATCGAGCGAAAGTGAGATACAGAAGACTTCCCGGAACCTTCTTTACATAGAAATTTTATCTTCTTTTGTCTCGTATCACGCCAAAAAAAAAAAAAAGAAGTCATTATATCATCTGAGAAGAAGCTTTGATAACCAAAAGAAGGGAAAACTTCCCCAGAATGTAGCCTCAAAAAGAAGTTATAAATTCTAAATTCATAAGATTTTATTTTGAATGAACCATAAACCAGGAATCGTAACAACAACAACAACAGAGGTACCGGGAAGCGGACGGTGATTAAGAATTCAATCTTTGATTCAAAGACTCGGTTGGTTAGTGGATCCGTTTAACTTCCTTCAACCAAGAAAGCGCATTGAGTCGGGTGTGAACGCCACCAGTCGGGAATAATAATAATAATAATGATAATAATAATAAGTCCCCTTGAAAATAAAAATAAATTGGAGCGAGTGAAATATATGACGTGAAACGGACTCATCACTGCCCACCTTCCACATTTCTCAGACTTGGCTCGGGATAGTCTATGGTTGGGTTATTTAAAAATCTACCAGAAAAGACGCGTAATTTATTTCCCTCTCTGTAACTTTAATCGAGTTAATTAGAAAATTCAATACATAAATAAAATGCATTTGGTTTGTATATTAATGGACACTTTTTAATTTTAATTGTGCTTGATATTATTTCATAATTTGAGGGTAATAATAAATAATAATCAGAAAGGAGTGCCAAAATCTGGCACAGCGCTCAAGCCCACTAATGCGGCTCATTGCTGAACTCCCGGTTTGTTATTACCAACACCATCGGGATTCGAACCCCATACCTCAGTGTTTTCACTTCGTTAACGGGGAAACGGTGTTACCTATTGAGTTACGAGCGATGGCTAATTTAAGGATGACTATTTAAAAAAAAAAAAAAAAATTTTAATAAAAATTTAATCAGTTACAAATTATTTAATTTCTTATCATTTGTAATATTTAATTATATTTAATGATAACTTACAAATTTCACAATATAATTAACATTCTAGAATAACCTCTTTTCCTTTAAACTACAAGCTAATCTGAGAAATGGGTAATGAGAGACAGTGATGAGCCCGCTGCGCGTAATATATTTCTCTCAACCCACTTTTCCTTTTAAAGGGGACTTACTTTTTTTTTCCCCCTATTGGTAGTGTTACCGTTAGGCGAAGGAGGTAAAATGGAACAACCAACTGACTATTTATACAAAGAATAATATTAATTTTATGCAGTAATTTCTTGCAATTTTCAAATTTCATTTATATATCAATTTATTATTATTATTATTATTATTATTATTATCATTATTATCATTATTATTATTATTATTATTATCTCAGTATGTTTGCTTGCGGAAATCACCGTAAAAGAATTAAATTATTCACAGTCGTAAAATTTAAGAAGTAAATTATTATTATTTAAGTTTTGAGCGAAAAATTATAATTAAGAAAATAAGATTGATTTATTTGCTATTTTTTAAGACAATTCTTATTTTTTATTTTTATTTTTTATTTTTTTTTAATTGCGGCACCTTTGCAATTTTTACTTCCATATTTTTAAAAATAAATTGATTATAGTTTACTTACAAATATATATATATATATATATATATATATATATATATAGATTAATATATATATATATATATATATATATATATATATGAACTCAGAATGGTTCCCTGAGGTTTTTTATGATACACACAGACCGTGCATGGAACAAGGAACTCTTCTAGGAAAATTAAATCAACTATAGTCCGAATAAGTAATGGTAAATGACAAACACTACAGTTTTTTCTTTTTCATGATGTTAGCCCGACGTGGGCAACGGGTCGCTCGCAAAGAGGTCCCAAAAATATAGCTTCCCTCACCAGCTATCTGCAAAGCAGATAGGATTCAGGTTTGGGACAGGATCTAGGGTTTAAAGCAGCTTAGCCCCGCTACATTTAGAACCTCAATATAAGCAAAAGACTCGCTGCCTTCACGTCAGATTGAATACATCAAAGAAAAAGGGGTAACTATTATATTTTTAGCCAAAAACCAAAACTTAAACCTCAACTGGCAGAATTGAGCGTCCACTTTTCAAGGCACATGACATGTCCGTTTCATGATGCCATTTGAGGTTTA
This sequence comes from Bathynomus jamesi, assembly GCA_023014485.1. NCBI lineage: Eukaryota > Metazoa > Arthropoda > Malacostraca > Isopoda > Cirolanidae > Bathynomus > Bathynomus jamesi. The sequence goes on from JAJOZX010002221.1 coordinate 450,442, forward strand.
AATTTTGTTTTTTGGCTAAAAATATAATAGTTACCCCTTTTTCTTTGCGAGTGACCCATTGCCCACGTCGGGCTAACATCATGAAAAAGAAAAAACTGTAGTGTTTGTCATTTACCATTACTTATTCGGACTATAGTGGATTTAATTTTCCTAGAAGAGTTCCTTGTTCCATGCACGATCTGTGTGTATCATATATATATTATTATCATCGCGCGGAACCTTTGAAAGGTTGAATGAAACACGTGAAATGAATGAATGATGTAAACCCACAAGGAAAAGGAAAAATGATTCCAAGGCCTTCCGTGTATTCAGAAGTACACCTCGTCAGGGAATCCATTTCATTCCCTGACGAGGTGTACTTCTGAATACACGGCGTCCCAAAAAAATGTATACACACTTTAAATAATTATAAAGGCAGTGTTTATTAAAATACATTTCATTTTCAAAATGTAATAGAATCTACAGACATTATTTAATTGTTTTGTCAACGCCTGTTTTCAAACTGACGTCCGTTCTGGTCCAGGCACTGCTGATAACGCGAAGCAATGGAATCGCAAACATCACGAAACATTTCGTTTGGTATTTGTGTGCATTCTCGTTCAATGGCTGCTCTCAATTCAGCGACTGTTGCAGGTTTTATAGCGTAGACTTTGTCTTTTAAGTATCCCCATAAAAAAAAGTCTAGTGGTGTGAGGTCTGGTGAACGCGGAGGGTATTCTACGAAACCCCTTCGTCCAATCCACATCCACATCGTGCCAAGTACCACTCGCAATACTCCACTCTTCGGTCCGGATCATCTTCATTAATAGCATGGACTAATCTTGGAATGTAACTTTTCCATTGACAGCGCTTCAAAATGCGTTGGACAGACGATTCTGAAATTCCTACCTCACGACTCGCTTGCCCGCACAGATTTTCTTGGACTTTGGTGATACGTTTCCAGTACTCTTTCTTGCTTTGTGGGGCTTGTCGATGTCCGTGGTCTTCCGGAACGCTTCTTGTGGACATTCTGAACAGTTCCATCGGCTTCAAACTTATCTCTAATTCGAGTGATGGTAAGTCGCGTTGGTGGATCTGTTTGAAACTCCCTCCTAAACTGTCTTTGCACTTCAACTGCGTTTTCACACTTCCAGTAGCATTTTAGAATGAATTTCCTTTGTTCAAAGCTTAGTCTGACTGCCATTATTAATTCTAATGGGTTTAACTTGGAAAGAAAGAAACATCAATTGAGCTATCAGCTGTTAAAGTGTGTATACATTTTTTTGGGACGCCCTGTATATACCGGGTTGCCCCGAAAAAAAGTAAACTATTGCTTTTAAGATTTTATTTCAGTTTTATTTTTTTTAAATGTGCAACAAAGATAAATAGAGTACTGTATATTAAAAACAAATATTATAAAGACATAGAAGTGCTACATATAAAAGCAATTTATTTATTTAAATCGTTATAAAAGCAAGCAAATCTTGACAATAGTAAATACAATAGTTGATAAAAACAATACCTTATTTTTTTCGGGCAACCCGGTGTATATATATATATATATATATATATATTATATATATATATATATATACACATTTCAACTGCAAACAACACACATTATAATTAACGTAAAGAACGACGCTTGTATAGAAGAACATTCCGCGCAAGATGAGGAGGGAGAACGAACAAATGAAAAAATGAGGTAACCACCCGGGAATCGAACCCGGGATCTTCCGATTGCCGGTCAGATATGATAACCACTACACCATGGGCCTCACTCGATCAGAAGTCATAATTCTCCTACATACGCGCAGAAACCAATGCCCCGAGGGGGCACCTCCCGCATGCCGCACATTATATACATTTCAACTGCCCCTACATATTATATATATATAGGGTGAACCAAATGTAGGTGGACAGTAAATTATAACGTTTATTTTGAGAATACATATTTAATTTTTTTGTATACTATAATACAAAATAAAATTTAAATAAATTTAGTTATAATATTTAATATAATAAAACACAAACACCATAGTTATAATGAACACCATAGTTATAATATAATATAACACAAACCGTATTCAACCTACTGTCCACCTACTTTTGGTTCACCGTGTAATATATAATATATATATATATATATATATATATATATATATATATATATATATATATGATGCAAACCAAAGGGAAAATTATTCCAAGGCTTTTCGTGTATTTAGCAGTACACCTTTTTTTACCTTCTGGGTTTGCATCATTCATTCATTTCAGGTGTTTAATTGTGAAATTCATCAGAAAGAATATATATATATAATATATATATTATATATATATATATATTATATATATATATATATATATATATATATACACACACACAGGGGTTAGAAAGAATAATGAAAACAATCGCATTTTGATGCTATATTTTCTGGTATCATTATTGACATTATTACTTTATTAAATTAATATGTAACTGCATATAATATTGAGAACATCTTCTATTTTAATATGTTCATATTGGTTTTTAATGTTCTTGTAGAATAAATAAAAATATGGCGCTTGGAAAAAATGTTACTGACTGTGAAATGGGCATGATTGTCGGAGCCCATTTGGTTGGTGTCTCAATATTAAAAGTCGCGTGATTGTCCCTGCACTTTGAGGAACAGTCCGATAGTTATGAATACATGGAAAGAAATAAAAAAAATACACCACCTAAGCACAGAATTGTTCCCATTGTTCTCCCCAACTCCAAATTCATTATAACTTTGGTACTGGTTGGTGTTAAAATAGGCTTTACTACAGTTCCCATAACATAGTTATCACTAACACTATTCTTTGCGGACTATTGTTAAATTTTGAACAAAAAGTTTTGATGCAACAGTCTTTGATTGATTCTTCACAGCTCATAATTATCATATAAGGTTCTTCTGTAGCATTCTGTCAGTGTTGCTCACTATATTCCTTATTTGATGTTCTTTTTTTATTATTTTTGCGTGTATTCATAACCTTGGGGACTGTTCCTCGAGATACAGGAGCAATTATGTGACTTTTATTACTGAAACACCAACCAAACGGGCTCCTACTATCATGCCCCTTTCACAGTCAGTAACATCTTTTGCAAGCGCTATATTTTTATTTATTTTAAAAGAACATGAAAAACCAATATGAACATATTAAAATAGAAGATGTTCTCAATTATATGCAGTTACATATTAATTTAATGAAGTACATAACGCCATCAGAAAATACAGCACCAAAAATGCGAGTGTTTCCATTATTTTGTCCAACCCCTGTCTATATATATATATATATATATATATATATATATATATATATATATATATATATATATATATATATATATATATATATATATATATATATATACACACACCTTTCAACCTTTCAAATGCTCCGTGCAATGATTCCTCATTTCACGAAGGTCAAGCTTGTCGCCCTTCCCCTCAAGTTCGCCTGGTGAAATAGTGAGTTGGTTTCTTGTACGCTCCACCTCACATAGCCTGGTACGCCCGGCTCATCGGGGATTATTCTGAGCCAGGCGTCTAATCTTCTTTTGAAGATGTCCACCGCAACACCATTCGTGTCCCTTAGGTCTTTGGGCAGCTGATTAAACAGTTTTGGTCCTCTCACAACAAAACTATTCCCTTTGAGGGTTAAGGATGTTCCCTGTTTCGCCTTTAATCTGGGAACACGACACAGTCTTCTTTTCTACTTTCCACTGTTTTTTGGGGAGTTACAGGGTTCAGAGTAAGATTAGGGACTAGTTTCTCCATTATTTTCCAAGTGTAAATAATGGTGTATCTCTCTCTCCTCCTTTCCAGTGAATATAGGTTTAATTCGCGTAACCTTTCCCAGTAATTTAGTTCTTTGCATCTTTGCTGTGAAGCTTCTCTGAATCCCTTCTAGCTGTCTGATGTCTTCTTTTTTATTATTAGAATTAAAATTTTGTTTTAACCAAACACAGTATTTGAATACTAAACTATTAATTTATTAACACTAAATTACGCCTATGAATTATTTCCCAAATAATAAATTAAATCCTGACTAATATTATTGATTCCCGCTGATAGAAATTTTATGCTATCAGAGGGTTAAACTTGATTATAGTTTAACACCCTCTTTAGTTGGTAGTAATTGTCCTATTCTAAGAAAACAAAATAGACCATTACCTGTAGTTTTAATTGTAAACACTTTACCTTGATAACACTTGAATATATAGAAGATTGATTACCCGTTTTCTGAAAGGGAAATGTTATACCTCACTACCTTATAACAGCCTAATTTGAAATAGATGATTGAACTTGAAAAAGGAATGCAATTTAATGCACTTTACTATGAAACACTGATCAAACCTGAAGAGAAATCAGCAACACCTAGCTGAACAGATCTGAAACAATCCGAATCTTATAGCCTCACTATTCAGAGCTTTCAATAAATTAAACACTCCAGCAACTTCACTCTCAAGTCTCTTTCTAAAAAGGTTTATGGTTGTAGTGGTTTGAAAATAAGGAAAATATATCCGTACAAAACTTGAACCAACCGTTTGTTAAATAATTAATGAAAGGATTGAATATAATGATGAAAATAATAAATAATTAAGTAAGGAGGAAAATAAATCTAATATTATATGGGCATGTTAGGACCGAGCAGTATTCCAATTTGGGTATGATCAGTGTTTTCAGTAGAGAAATCATTATATTCCTATCCCTTCGTTTAAAGGTCCTCAGTATCTGCCCAGTTATTCTCTTTGCTCTGTTTACTGCTATCTTATTTTGTGTTTCAAATTTCGCATCATCAGTCATTACAACCCTAAATCTTTTGCTTTAGAATTTCTCTGAATTTCATGTCCATTTGGGGTAAAATATTCCATGGATTTTGGATCCTCTCTTTTTCCGTACCGTAACAGCTGAAATTTTTCAGTGTTAAACTTCATATTGTTGTCTTCCTTCCACTTGTAGATTCTGTTCATGTCGGTTTGTAGAGATCCTATATCTTCTGGGTTTCTTATTTTTCTACTGATCTTTGTGTCATCGGCAAAGGATGTTACTGTGCTGTCTCTGGTAACGTCCTCATCTATGTCAGTTAGCATGATTATGAAGAGTAGTGGAGCTAATACTGTTCCTTGTGGTACTGAGCTGAGGACCTCTGATTCTGATGAAGATACTCCTTGTACTGTAACGATTTGCCGCTGGTCACTCAGGAAATTATATATCCATTTCCCTACTTTTCCTGTTATTTCCTTATATTTCAGTTTATGTATTATAATTCTATAGTCACACTTGTCGAACGCTTTGGCAAAGTCTATGTATATTACATCATAGTTTTCATTACTTTCCAGTGCATCAATAATGTCGTTGTAGTGTTCCATTAGTTGTGATAGGCATGATCTGCCTGACCGAAACCCATGTTGGTTATCATTTAATTTTTTCTGAGTTTCCAAAAAGTCAGATTTTCTGTCTAACTATTCTTTCAGACACTTTAGTGAGATGAGATGTAAGTGACACTGGCCTATAGTTTTTGGTCTCGGATCGATCTCCTCCTTTATATATTGGGACTATGTTCGCGCTCTTCGGGATGCTGGTATTTCTCCCATGTCTAGTGATCGTCTCCATATCCAATATAGGTGCTCAGCGATTGCATTCTTGCAGTTTTTGATCAGTGTGGCATTCCATTTGTCCGGTCCTGCCGCTGAGTGTGCTTTTAGTTTCCCTATAGCTTATGTAATATCATCTGTCGTAAAGTCGAAGTCCTTTATACTTTCCCCTTCTTCAAAGAACGAGTTTCTATTGCATATCAGTTTGTCAGTTTTTGGGATACTGAAAGGTGATTCGTACTGAGCTCTTAATATTTCAGATATTTCTGTTAGATCATCAGATAGAGCACTGTCTTCGTTTTTCAAAGGTCCGATAGTCGCATGGTTTTTCGACTTCCTTTTTGCAAAATTATAGAAGTACTTTGAGTTAACCTTTATTGCTTCTATAGCGTCGTCGTCTTCTTTTTCTGTATGCTTCTCAATTAGTTCCTGTATGACGTCATCGATACTTTGCAATTTCTCATTTAATATTTTTCTGATGTCGTTATCTTTACAGTTATTTAATTTTGCAGTCACTCTTTTTCTCTTTTGGAACAATGACCTCTTTTGTCTCTCGAACCAGCTTCTCTTTCCTCTTTGTTGTATTTTTGGGACATGTCTTTCGACAATTTCCAGCGTCTTCTCCTCTCAGGTCACTAGCATCTCTTCCATTGTCTTTGCCTCGAAGTTGGTTTTCCAGTCTATTACTTCCATGTTGGATACAATATCTTCCCAGTTTGTAGCTTTGGAGTGAAAATTAAAAATTTCGAATTTGCTTCTTGCTGTTGTTCGTGTTCTTTCCTTTCCTGTTGCTTTTATATTGGTTGTTATTTCGATATTGTTATGATCCGATATTATAGTTGGGGATATTTCTACATTATCAATTAGGTTGCTGTTGTTTGTGAATACCAAATCTAGGCAGTTATTTTTTCTTGTGTTTTCTGTTATTTCTTGTGTTAACATAAATTCATCAGCTGGAGCTAGCTAGTAGCATCTTTACCTGCTCCTGGTCTTCCCGTGTGCCCCCTTTGTCCTGGTGTATACTGTACATATATTTTTTCCTATTGTTTTATATTTCATGAATGGAAAATTAAAATCACCACAGAGAAAAATATTTGGGGTTGGAGAGTGTAGATCTTCCTCTGTAATGGAATCTGAGAATTTTGAGGTTGGCGTGTTCGGGGGTCTGTACATTACAATTAGTATCATACTTAATTTTTCAACTTTTGCTGCTACACATTCTACGTAGCTGTTTGAGGTACTTATAGTCATTTCTGCCATATGCCTTTCGCGCATGTAAATAGCACATCCTCCTTTACGTCTCGCTGTTCTGTCGGCTCGGAGGATGTTATAGTTGTCAATTTGTATTTCTTTTTTGTCAATACAGAACTCACAGTTTTCACAGTTCGTCTGGCAGTCCTTTAGATGGGTTTCCGTGAGGCATGCAAAATCTGCTCTGGTTTCTTGCATGAGTCCTTTCAGGTATAAAATTTTGTCCGGGGAATGGTTTGATTTAAGGCCCTGAAAAAAAAAAAAAAAAAAAAAAAAATATATATATATATTAGTGATGGATCGAATAACCGCAACCGCAACCGCAACCGCACTACAACCGCACAAAAATTCACAACCGCAACCGTAACCGCAACCGCCGTTCCATAAGTGCGGTTGCGGTTGTAAAAGAAGTTCACCAAGGATCAACAAGAAGATGCGAGTTCTTCTAGACAACTATCACAAAGAAAAAAGAATTGCTCCCGACGATGATCCTCTTCAGTGGTGGAAAGATAACGAACTAAAATACAAAGAACTTGGCTGTATTACAAGAACATATCTTGCTTGCCCTTCAAGTAGCATTCCAAGCGAGCAGCTCTTCAGTGGAGCGGGAACGTTGTACGATGAGAGGCGTTGCCGCTTGAAAGGTGAAAATGCAGCAAAAATATTATTCTTGAAATTCACACTGCCTGTCATTAAGTTTGACATCAGTTTTTCAATTGAATAATAATCCATAACTTTCCAATGGGTGGAGGCTGGGGAAAGTGGTAGGTGGGATGAACAGTGCGATGGGTACTCGTCCCTCATCCTGGTAACACACTTAGTGCAAAATATGGTTTTAATTAATTTGACCTATTCTTTCATAATAGCTATATAAGTTTAGAATATACTTCATTTAAATAGTATTTATTTAGTAAATACCTTATGTTGAACACAAGTTTTGCAACACACAAATAGCGGTAGCGGTGTATTGCAAAACTTGTGTTCAACATAAGGTATTTACTAAATAAATACTATTTAGTATATATTATGTACCAAGTGTGGCTAAATCGCACTATAGTGGCTAAATCCAGTTAATAATTACGCATTTTTCCTAGTATATGATAACCGCAACCGCGGTTGGAAAAAATTCGACAACCGCAAACACAACCGCAACCGCGGTTGTGAAAAACCGACCACTTTTTATTATGTTTTGGACACTGTTGCGCGAAATATTTAAATTATTCGCCATATTTCTCTGCGAAAGATGAGTATCAGGATTATTTTCCTGCGACAATGCATGCTCTTCAACGTACCTTTCGTTTTCTCGAGTCCAAGCAGTACGCGGACGACCGCTGCCACGTTTTCTGTCAGTTGACTCTGCTTGTCTAATTTTATTTATTACGTATATATTTATTACTTCTTTTCCAATTTTTTTCCGGAAATTCCCTAATTATTTTTCTAGCACTCCTTCCCTTCTCGGCAAAACACGCCTTTATAACAGCTAAGTCTTCTTTACTTAAAATCATTTCGATATAATTTTAATTAACACCACAAGAAAAAAAATAAGAAAAAACATTCCATCAGCCAACACACTTCTTAAAGAAATCTGACATTGCTAGCCTACCAATTCGCCATGTGGGCACTTATCATTGTCTTAGGTGTGCATGCGCAAACTGTTCGTTTTGTAGCGAACATCTGACACATCCAAGGGCGTAGTCAGCTTCACAAAATCTCGCTGTTTGTTTCGTCAAGTTAAAATTTTTATAATTAAGAAACGGCCAAAGATAATTAACTGAAGTTTTCAGCACATGATAAACATACTATTGGCTACATCTTGTACTAATTTGGGTGTATTAGCTTGACTATTTTCAAATTTGTAGGAAAAACAAAAGTATCCGCACTTTTTAATTCCACAATTTTATTTTCACATCTGATAGATTATAAACACATCACTTCTCAACATAGTCTCCCTGTTTATCAATACACTTAGTCCAGCGATCTACAAGCTTCCTAATGCCATCACAAAAGAATGTTTTTGGCTGTGTGCGTAGCCAGTCATGCACCGCCTCCTTCAGGTCATCATCGCCTTGGAATCGCTGACCTCTCAAAGCGTCTTTTAGTGGTCGAAACAGGTAAAAATCCGAAGGTGCCAGGTCTAGACTGTAGGCTGGATGGTCGAGAACTTCAAATTTAAGTTCTTGAAGGCATTTTCTAGTCTGTGCAGCTGTATGAGGGCGCGCATTGTCGTGTAACAGAATAACACCTTCCGACAATCTCCCTCTCCGTTTTGTGCGAATTGCTTGCTTTAACTCATTCTGAAGCATGTCAGAATACGATGCACTTGTTACTGTAATTCCCCGCTCTAGATAATGTTCAAGGATAGGGCCTCCTGTATGCCAAAACAGTGTTAGCATAACTTTACCTGCTGACGGCTGCGCTTTGAACTTCCTTGCAACGGGAAGGTGTTATTCTGTGTATATATATATATATATATATATATATATATATATGGGTGTCCCAAAAAATATATACTCTTTATAGCATCATATATTTTATAATTAAAAAAAACCCAAACAATATATTGTTATAGCAATTGCCAATGAAAGGTAAATTAGTAATCTAAGTGATCATAATGTTATAGCGAGTCGTTTGCATATAAAATTTAATTAACTACGCCAAGTGCTCAAAATGTTCTCCGGCGGCATGAATGCACTTTTGAATGCGTCGACTAACTGATTCGCAGACATGGACTAATGTGGATGTTGTGATGGTCCCGCACTTTTCCCTAATTGCATCCTTGAGGTGTTCGAGTGTTGCAGGTCTTGTACCATAAACTGCATCCTTCAGGTAGCCCCACAAGTAAAAATCAAGTGGAGTCAAGTCCGGTGAACGTGGAGGATAGATACTCAATGCTTCCTCTTCGTCCTATCCAACGGTTAGGCAACGTTTCATCGAGGTACCTTCTGACATCACAATGATAATGAGGGGGAGCTCCATCTTGTTGAAAGTAAAAGTCGTCGTTTCCAAACAACTTCCGAACTGCAGGTATAATTTCTGTCCGCAGCATGTCGAGGTATGCGGCACCGGTAACTGTCCCATTAAAGAAAAATGGTCCAACCAAACCCCTGGATGATAAACCACACCATGCTGTTAATCCTGGTAAATTAACATGTTTATCCACATAAACGTGTGGATTATCAAGTGACCAGTACCTGCAGTTGTGTCGATTTACTGTGCCATTCAGCTTGAAGGTAGCTTCATCAGACAACACGATTTTGTTGGCAAACTGTACGTCTTCGGCTTCCATTGACTGAAACCACTCACAAAATTCGAGTCTGCGATCAGGGTCATCTTCAGTCATGGCGTGTAACAGACTTGGAATGTAGCTTTTCCATTTTGCCGACTTTAAAATCCGGTGAACACCTGATTTGCTGATTCCGGTCTCACGAGCGCATTGCCTAACTGATTTCTGTAGTGATCGATTAAATTTTTGCAACACTAAAACGGAGTTTTCATCACTCGCACTTGATTTGCGTCGTCCAGATCTTCGATTGTGCGTATCTTGAGCAGATCCCTCTGCCTCAAACTTGTCACGGATGCTTGTAATGGCGAGACGTGTCGGTGGCTTTGTACCAAATTCCCGGATCCATTGCCGCTGGACTTCGGACACATTCTCAAATTTCCAATACCATTTCAGAACACTTTTTCGTTGCTCCAGTGTCAAATGTTTACGCAACGTGGGTTCTTTTGCTGAACTGAATAACGTTGAATGCTGTAGAGTTTGTATCGTGGAATGAGTGCGTAGGCTAAGTCCGAAGCAAGCTAGTGAGTGACTAGACTACGGTCGGTCCATAGGCTTCGCCATTACAAGGCCTTTGATAAAACAAGGCCAGGCTTAGTCGACGCATTCAAAAGTGCATTCATGCCGCCGGAGAACATTTTGAGCACTTGGCGTAGTTAATTAAATTTTATATGCAAACAACTCGCTATAACATTTTGATCACTTAGATTACTAATTTACCTTTCATTGGCAATTGCTATAACAATATATTGTTTGGTTTTTTTTTTAAATTATAAAATATATGATGCTATAAAAAGTATATAGTTTTTTTTTGGACACCCTGTATATATATACTGTATAATATCGTAAATAAACATATATATATATATATATATATATATATATACATATATATATATACATTCAACTGCAAAGAACACGCAGTATAAATAACGTAAGAACGACGCTTGTATAGGAGATATTCCGCGCAAGACGAGAGAGAGAGAACGGAACAAATGAAAAAATGAGGTAACCACCTGGGAATCGAACCCGGGATCTTCCGATTGCCGGTCAGACGCGATACCATTACACCATGGACCTCACTCTTCCAAATGCCGTAATTCTTCTACATACTCGCAGAAACCAATGCCCCAAGGGGCACCTCCCGCATGCCGTAACATTATATACATTCAACTGCAAAGAACACGCAGTATAAATAACGTAAAGAACGACGCTTGTATAGGAGATATTCCGCGCAAGACGAGAGAGAGAGAACGGAACAAATGAAAAAATGAGGTAACCACCTGGGAATCGAACCCGGGATCTTCCGATTGCCGGTCAGACGCGATACCAATACACCATGGACCTCACTCTTCCAAATGCCGTAATTCTTCTACATACTCGCAGAAACCAATGCCCCAAGGGGGCACCTCCCGCATGCCGTAACATTATATACATTCAACTGCAAAGAACACGCAGTATAAATAACGTAAAGAACGACGCTTGTATAGGAGATATTCCGCGCAAGACGAGAGAGAGAGAACGGAACAAATGAAAAAATGAGGTAACCACCTGGGAATCGAACCCGGGATCTTCCGATTGCCGGTCAGACGCGATACCATTACACCATGGACCTCACTCTTCCAAATGCCGTAATTCTTCTACATACTCGCAGAAACCAATGCCCCAAGGGGGCACCTCCTGCATGCCGTAACATTATATACATTCAACTGCAAAGAACACGCAGTATAAATAACGTAAAGAACGACGCTTGTATAGGAGATATTCCGCGCAAGACGAGAGAGATAGAACGGAACAAATGAAAAAATGAGGTAACCACCTGGGAATCGAACCCGGGATCTTCCGATTGCCGGTCAGACGCGATACCATTACACCATGGACCTCACTCTTCCAAATGCCGTAATTCTTCTACATACTCGCAGAAACCAATGCCCCAAGGGGGCACCTCCCGCATGCCGTAACATTATATACATTCAACTGCAAAGAACACGCAGTATAAATAACGTAAAGAACGACGCTTGTATAGGAGATATTCCGCGCAAGACGAGAGAGAGAGAACGGAACAAATGAAAAAATGAGGTAACCACCTGGGAATCGAACCCGGGATCTTCCGATTGCCGGTCAGACGCGATACCATTACACCATGGAATATCTCCTATACAAGCGTCGTTCTTTACGTTATTTATACTGCGTGTTCTTTGCAGTTGAATGTATATAATGTTACGGCATGCGGGAGGTGCTCCCTTGGGGCATTGGTTTCTGCGAGTATGTAGAAGAATTACGGCATTTGGAAGAGTGAGGTCCATGGTGTAATGGTATTGCGTCTGACCGGCAATCGGAAGATCCCGGGTTCGATTCCCAGGTGGTTACCTCATTTTTTCATTTGTTCCGTTCTCTCTCTCTCGTCTTGCGCGGAATATCTCCTATACAAGCGTCGTTCTTTACGTTATTTATACTGCGTGTTCTTTGCAGTTGAATGTATATAATGTTACGGCATGCGGGAGGTGCCCCCTTGGGGCATTGGTTTCTGCGAGTATGTAGAAGAATTACGGCATTTGGAAGAGTGAGGTCCATGGTGTAATGGTATCGCGTCTGACCGGCAATCGGAAGATCCCGGGTTCGATTCCCAGGTGGTTACCTCATTTTTTAATTTGTTCCGTTCTCTCTCTCTCGTCTTACGCGGAATATCTCCTATACAAGCGTCGTTCTTTACGTTATTTATACTGCGTGTTCTTGCAGTTGAATGTATATAATGTTACGGCATGCGGGAGGTGCCCCTTGGGGCATTGGTTTCTGCGAGTATGTAGAAGAATTACGGCATTTGGAAGAGTGAGGTCCATGGTGTAATGGTATCGCGTCTGACCGGCAATCGGAAGATCCCGGGTTCGATTCCCAGGTGGTTACCTCATTTTTTCATTTGTTCCGTTCTCTCTCTCTTGTCTTGCGCGGAATATCTCCTATACAAGCGTCGTTCTTTACGTTATTTATACTGCGTGTTCTTTGCAGTTGAATGTATATAATGTTACGGCATGCGGAAGGTGCCCCCTTGGGGCATTGGTTTCTGCGAGTATGTAGAAGAATTACGGCATTTGGAAGAGTGAGGTCCATGGTGTAATGGTATCGCGTCTGACCGGCAATCGGAAGATCCCGGGTTCGATTCCCAGGTGGTTACCTCATTTTTTCATTTGTTCCGTTCTCTCTCTCTCGTCTTGCGCGGAATATCTCCTATACAAGCGTCGTTCTTTACGTTATTTATACTGCGTGTTCTTTGCAGTTGAATGTATATAATGTTACGGCATGCGGGAGGTGCCCCCTTGGGGCATTGGTTTCTGCGAGTATGTAGAAGAATTACGGCATTTGGAAGAGTGAGGTCCATGGTGTAATGGTATCGCGTCTGACCGGCAATCGGAAGATCCCGGGTTCGATTATCAGGTGGTTACCTCATTTTTTCATTTGTTCCGTTCTCTCTCTCTCGTCTTGCGCGAAATATCTCCTATACAAGCGTCGTTCTTCACGTTATTTATACGGCGTGTTCTTTGCAGTTGAATGTATATAATGTTACGGCATGCTGGAGGTGCCCCCTTGGGGCATTGGTTTCTGCGAGTATGTAGAAGAATTACGGCATTTGGAAGAGTGAGGTCCATGGTGTAATGGTATCGCGTCTGACCGGCAATCGGAAGATCCCGGGTTCGATTCCCAGGTGGTTACCTCATTTTTTCATTTGTTCCGTTCTCTCTCTCTTGTCTTGCGCGGAATATCTCCTATACAAGCGTCGTTCTTTACGTTATTTATACTGCGTGTTCTTTGCAGTTGAATGTATATAATGTTACGGCATGCGGGAGGTGCCCCCTTGGGGCATTGGTTTCTGCGAGTATGTAGAAGAATTACGGCATTTGGAAGAGTGAGGTCCATGGTGTAATGGTATTGCGTCTGACCGGCAATCGGAAGATCCCGGGTTCGATTCCCAGGTGGTTACCTCATTTTTTCATTTGTTCCGTTCTCTCTCTCTCGTCTTGCGCGGAATATCTCATATACAAGCGTCGTTCTTTACGTTATTTATACTGCGTGTTCTTTGCAGTTGAATGTATATAATGTTACTGCATGCGGGAGGTGCCCCCTTGGGGCATTGGTTTCTGCGAGTATGTAGAAGAATTACGGCATTTGGAAGAGTGAGGTCCATGGTGTAATGGTATCGCGTCTGACCGGCAATCGGAAGATCCCGGGTTCGATTCCCAGGTGGTTACCTCATTTTTTCATTTGTTCCGTTCTCTTTCTCTCGTCTTGCGCGGAATATCTCCTATACAAGCGTCGTTCTTTACGATATATATATATATATATATATATATATATATATATATATATATATATATATATATATATATATACAGGGTGTACATAAAGTCAGGATTTATTTTTGTGAAGCACTTGGAAATTATATGGAATTCAATCATAAATGATAAAGTGGTAACATTTATTAAATAATTAAGAGTAGGATTCGACGTGACGCCCATCAGTATCGCTGCACAGCTCAAATCGTTCCGCAGCATTTCTAAACACATTCTGGAGCATTTGCGGGGTTATGTTATCTGCAGCAGTTCGTATACGTGTACGTAAGTTTTCAAGACTCGTAATCTTCGTCTGATAGACGTGCGATTTGATAAAGCCCCATGCAAAGAAATCTAAAGGGGTTAAATCTGGTGATCTCGCTGGCCAAGGTCTGTTGCTTCCGCGTCCGATCTAGCGATTTGGAAAACGTCCATTTAGATAATCCTGAACAATTTTGGCATAGTGACAAGGAGCACCATCATGTTGATAGACGACGGTACTAACAATCCTATCCCCGTCGTCTATCAACATGATGGTGCTCCTTGTCACGATGCCAAAATTGTTCAGGATTATCTAAATTCACGTTTTCCAAATCGCTGGATCGGACGCGGAAGCAACAGACCTTGGCCAGCGAGATCACCAGATTTAACCCCTTTAGATTTCTTTGCATGGGGCTTTATCAAATCGCACGTCTATCAGACGAAGATTACGAGTCTTGAAAACTTACGTACACGTATACGAACTGCTGCAGATAACATAACCCCGCAAATGCTCCAGAATGTGTTTAGAAATGCTGCGGAACGATTTGAGCTGTGCAAGGATACTGATGGGCGTCACGTCGAATCCTACTCTTAATTATTTAACAAATGTTACCACTTTATCATTTTATGATTGAATTCCATATAATTTCCAAGAGCTTCACAAAAATAGATCCTGACTTTATGTACACCCTGTATATTAAGGTAGGTTGATTTTGGAACTGTGATCTTGGACTAGTCTAGATAGAAAGGTATTAATGTATAAAAAACGTTGCACCAACTCATATTTGTGAAAATGATTGTTTTTTTTGAGGATTGTTAATTATTTTTAAGTTGTAAAATTGCCGAATTTTACGCGTAAAATCGCGCGCGCGGCATTCGCGCAATGTAAACAAACAAAATATCGGACCTTATTTCATCAAAATAATCAATTAAAATTCGGCTTTTTTAACAAAACGATGCTTGAAACTTATTGTAAATGCATTATAGATGTTTATTAGTGTATTATTTTGTATTTTTTAATGATATTTACCTATAAATTGTGTATTAAATTAAGTTATTTTATGATGCGTTCATTTAATTGTGTTTATTTTCAGATATTTCATAAAAATGGGTAAAAAACGGAAGTCTGCAGTGTTAACTCGAAGTGATAGTGCCAAAAAATTCAGTGGCCAGCCTTCCCCTTTGGATAAAACAGAGCCTCCTACCCTCCGCCAAGTTATTCAGTACAGTTATTTCCTCCAAAACAGCCACCCGGACTTGAAAGACTATGATATTGCTAAAATGATAGCAAAGGATGTGATTGAGATCTGGCAGGCAGTGAACCCGCGGCTGCCCCTGTATGAGGAATATTATGTAGTAAAATTGGTGGATAAAGTGTGCTTCAAGAAAGGAAAAGATATAAACAGGAAATCTCTTTCTACAGTCCAGGAGCAGAATCTGGAGGAAAAGCTGGATAAACTTTTTGACATTTCTGCTTGCACCTGTAAGCTACCTGTTCGTCCCTGTGATGACAATGCTGTGAAGTGCAAGAAAGAAAATTGTCAAACACAGCACATAATCTGCACTTGGCCTCCCAGTAAGAAGGTAATGCTATTATTTTTTAAACTTTTAACTGGCCTAACTTAGTGCGATTGAGCGGAAATTGCACACCATTGGCTGTTCACTCCATTAGAATGAGCTTCCTTTCAGAGCTGTTTTCAAGCATCTTGATGGCAGTACCAAATGTCCCACTGCTTTCACTGGTCCTCTGGGAAAACTCTGTGAAATTGACTACCAAGATCTGCCACAAGTGGAATTCACCAAACTCAGTGGCCCCGTGGATGACATGGAATTTGCTGAGGAGACAATGAATGATCTCAGTAGCGACCAGAGGCTTCTTTTGGAATATGTGCTTGGAATTTCCAGGGGCAAAGTCAACCCAAGATTTGCTGCCTGGAAAGATGGTTGACTTTGGCAATTAGATTGATGTGTCTGTGGACCAGAGGTGCTTACCCTCCAGAACTACAGGATAAGCTTTACCAGGCCATCAAGTTCATTGTGGAAGTGTATGCAGTCAGTTGGTTTGAGATCAAAAGGGACAGCAAGTTCTACAATCAGCAGCTGTACATCTTCAACATGATCCAGAGGATCAAGCAGCAGTCTGAAGAAATCCAGGGTGTTGCTTTCAAGAACCTGAAGTACAATGCTTTTGCCTTGCTGCCCGAGAATGTGCTGTACTCCATGATGAAGTCTGATGACTTGGAAGTGAGAGAAGCTGCTCTCAAGAAAATTCTGTCCATCAGGTAAGCATTTATTAATTTAAAAAATATGAAAAAAAAATTTGATTATGGGGATTTATTTAATAAAAAAAAAAGGCCCGAGTTCTATAAATCCCCATAATCGAATTTTTTTCACATTTTCTTATCCCAATTCTCCCCCTCCCCTCTGATAATGGAAATAATCTTACCTTCTTTCTGAAAAAAAATTCGATTATGGGGATTTATAGAACTCGGGTTTTTTTTTTTTAATTTAAGTTAAATTAAATCAGCAATTCTGATACTAATAGGGATTAAATCTTAAACTGGAATAAAAAATAAATTAATTATTATTCTTTCAGAAGTGGGAAGCCAGGCAAGAAGAGGCTGAAGAAGATCACAGCCATCAACATTGAAGCTACCCACTGGTCAGAACTAATCAACCTTTCTCAAAGTGGCATCTGTGAATCTGCTCTCACAGAAGACTTTTCTGACCAGGAGCTTCAAGAAGCATTGCTGAATGGCACCAAGCTGGAGCTGCCTGATCTGCCTTCACATTCTCAGAGTGTTGAAAGGGCTGTGAAGCTGACATCTGAAGCTTCCCATACTGTTTATGAACTCGAATCAAGGCACAAACACATTCTGGCCAAAGCCCTAAGCCGCCAGATGAGGACTTCCTTTGCTTCTAAGGGCTCTTACAGTGAAAATTATGATGATCTTGGGATCTAAATGTGTCTGTTTGACTCTGTACATGTTTTTTTTACTTTTTTTCAATAAAATTGTAACTTTTTTCAGGATTTTTTTATGAAAATAGCATGATTTTTTTCGGCTGAAAATTGCGAAAATGTGGTATTTTTCGGTACGATTTTTTGAGGATTTTTGAAACGGTTTCCTCAAAAAACGGTTAAAGCTAGGGATCTGAAATGTTTTGTCAGTTATTATCATATTAAGCCCTGACTATCTCGACTAGTCCAAAGTCGATATCTAAACAAATGCGGAAAATCAACCTACCTTAATATATATATATATATATATATATGTATAGAAACGACGTAAATATAGAGGAGCGTTCTGCACACGAGGAAGAGAAATAACGAACAAATGAAAAATTAGGTGAACCGCCCGGGAATCGAACCCAGGGCCTTCCGATTACCGGTCGGATGCGCTACCATTACACCACGGACCTCGATCAGTCATAAGTCGAAATTCTCCTACATAGGGCAGAAACCAATGCCCTGAGAAGGCACCCTCGCAAATCGTGAATATGTACATTTAACTGCAATGACCACGCAGTATATTAATGTATAGAAACGACGTAAGTATAGAGGAGCGTTCTGCACACGAGGAAGGCCCTGGGTTCGATTCCCGGGCGGTTCACCTCATTTTTCATTTGTTCGTTATTTCTCTTCCTCGTGTGCAGAACGCTCCTCTATACTTACGTCGTTTCTATACATTAATATACTGCGTGGTCATTGCAGTTAAATGTACATATTCACGATTTGCGAGGGTGCCTTCTCAGGGCATTGGTTTCTGCCCTATGTAGGAGAATTTCGACTTATGACTGATCGAGGTCCGTGGTGTAATGGTAGCGCATCCGACCGGTAATCGGAAGGCCCTGGGTTCGATTCCCGGGCGGTTCACCTCATTTTTCATTTGTTCGTTATTTCTCTTCCTCGTGTGCAGAACGCTCCTCTATACTTACGTCGTTTCTATACATTAATATACTGCGTGGTCATTGCAGTTATATATATATATAATATATATATATATATATATATATATATATATATATATATATATATTATTGGGAGGGACAGATGCATCTCTACTGAAACTTGGAGACAGTTTGAATGTGTAAAATAAATAATTTTTTTTCTGCTAAACCTAATTTAGGTACAAATTCCTGAAGTAAGAAATTAAATGATCATTTCGTCCAAAGACAAACCATCGAAAGTTAGTTCAACGTAACTTAACCTAAGGGTTAACTTAAAAGGTTAAATTAGGTTACAGTGATGTTGTCTTTTGATCATTTTTCATGTTGAGGAAATAAAATATTTGCTCAGCAAAGGCGGACTAACGACATTTTGTTGGGTTGGATTAAATTACATTAGGCTTAGGTTTGGTGACGTTAAGTCAGGTCAGGTTTGGTTAAGTGTCTGTAAGACTGGCAAATGAATGTATGGAAATAATGATAGGTATGAAAATTGTGTTAAAACAAACACACACACACACACACACACACACACACACACACACACACCAAAAAAGAAAGTAATACAAAAATCCTTTTGAATTGAGTTGTTTTCATTTGAAGTTACAGTGTTTTGAAAAACAGTCAAAATGAAACACTCAAAATAAAACCTTCTAAATTTAGAACTCGCAACTTTTTGAAAATGCATTCTAGGGGAAGTTTTTCCTTCTTTTGCGAATCAAAGTTTCTTGTCAGACGATATAATAACTTTTTTAATGATACGTAACCTTCTTTAAATAGAAGAAATGGTCCTTAAAACGTTTTTCTTGAGTGATTGGAAACAAAAGAGGTGCAGTGCCTCATCATCCATTTCAAGCATAGTATGTCATACGCAAAATAGGCCTTTTTTTGTTTTTTTTTTTACTATAGAACGTTAATGTAATGGTTCCTTTTGTACATTATTTAAAGTTTATTAGCTTATTAGTGATTCGGTACTATTGCTGAAATCTATGATCTCTCTTTATTATCTGATTGTATACAGGTATGTAATCTATACACGCGTAAGTGATAATCATTAAAGAGAGCCAGAAACTGGCACAACGCTCATTATTGTTAACCAGCGTAATCGCTATTCGAAACCCCCCCGCGACCTCGGTGTCTTCATCTTCGCTCGCGAGGAAACGGTGTTACCCGCTAATAATAATAATAATAATAAGTTACTTATAATATTTAACTAAATGCGTATTATACCACATTCAGTTTTGGCGAACATGGTGATGCGGATAGACTGCACAGAGGACTGACAAAAGTAAATAGACCCCCCCCCCCCCCCTCCCCCCCAATATTTCGATTTGATTATAAAAGTCAATAAATAATAACAAATTAATTGAATGAATATATTTAAAATCGTGTTGCTTTCCCCTTCGTATTTAGTGATTAAATAAATTCGTTATTTCATGACTTTTATGTAAAAAACAAAGGTGTCTATTAACTTTTGTCAACCCTCTGTAAAGTACAGTATACTGGACGCTTGTATGGAAAAAAGAACGACTAAATTTAAAATTAAAGTCTGTGATAAAGTTTTTTCCATTTTCCTTCTTTAATGAGTGTGTTTTTATGGAGGGGTTATTCAAACCCTTTCATAACGGCAAAGGTCATATGACGGAGAGGACCTACTGTTTTACGTGGGATTCGGGACCACGGGTCGCTACATCATCTGGACGCGGAGCACGGTCATCTCGCAACTACTACTACTACTACTACTACTCAGTTACAATGTCGCTTAACTTCGGTGATGTAGGGGAAGCGATGTTTAATGATCATTCATGGTTCAAAGATGAGTTTTTATGCGTCTTTTTATACTGTCAAAGTAAAGTCTGTAATACTCTGTAATATAAAGTTTAATTTGCGTATTTTAAACATTTACAGTTGCAAACAATATTCTCTGAATTATTTGTTGTGTAATTTGAAAACAAATCTTACATGATCACACACACACACACACACACACACACACACACACACACACACGTGTGTGTGTGTGTATGAAAAGATTTTTAACTCCTCATACGCCCAATTAAACTATGAATGCATCGATGAATAAAATTATATAATATACATACTCGTATATATTTTCAGTGAACAAATTAATTTACGTCTTAATCTAGACTATAGACCCACCGACTCCACGATTATGGGGTCCTCATTGTAAATGTTTAAGCAATCATACGCATTAACAATCGACTACTTTGCAATTGCACATAAAAAAACCTTCCAATTGGATTAAATTCCTTTTTCTCACCGAACGGAATTTGACTGTTTGATACTTTAATCAGAATTTACCCCCTTCCCAATCTCAAGCGGGACGCGGGGAGGAGGAATAGAGGATGGGGAAGAAGGTTTATCTCACCCCCACCCTATTGCGGGAGTAAGAATTGTTGTATAAACGGATTAGCTCGTTTAGTTATCAAAAGACGATACAGAGGGATTAACTTGTTCGTTGGATGTGTATTTCATATAATTCGTCAAGGGAATCCATTGTCTATTTTCATAATATTTCCCTGGGGTTGTCTTTACCGGAGTTTGGGGTTTGGGTGCCCTTCCCACTGCATATATATATATATATATATATATATATATATATATATATATATATATAATATTACACACCCACAGGGAAAAATAAAAAGCAATTGCAATTACGGCCTTTCTTGTATTTAAAACACCTTGAAGAGGTGTAAATACACGGAAGGCCTTGGAATAACTTTTTATTCTACCCTGTGGGTGTGTAACAGTTGTTATTTCACGTGTTTAATTGTGAAATTCGTCATATATATATATATATATATATACTGTTTAAAGGAAGCGTTGTTCGAAAGCCATTATCATTATCACCGAAAATTAAACAGCCAATTAAAAATGAGATTATTTCTTTCTTTCTTTATTATTGGTCGGTTCAGTACAAGGTTTCGGTAAAACTGCATTTTCAGGAATCCTCCAACGATTAGGAATCAATTTGAGATTATTATTTTTTATTTTTATTTATTTTTGTTATTGAATGTAGCGTGGGAATCTTATCAAATCAAATGGTTCTAATGTGGGAAGCGTTGAAATTTTTTTCCCATTTTTTTTTGTTTGTTTATGAATATTGGATATATGTTTTTATTGAAGATGTATCCAGATGATTGTAGTTACAATGTATACTCATTATTTAATTGTCTACATCGATGTACACAAACGTAAATATGTAAACAAAATACACACACACACACACACACACCACACACACACACACACACACACACACATGCAGTAAATTAAAATAGATATTAAAATATATTATATATGTATATATATATATTTTTAAAAATATAATATACAATATAATAAAATATAGGGAAAGTAATACTTAAATATTTTGAGACAACCCTTAAAACAGACGAAGAACCGGAGCGAACATAAAACACAACACAAAACATAAGGCAAAACAACAACAACAAACGAAAACAAACAAGATTAAAAAAAATAAAAGGTTAAACCCAAAACAAATTAAACACAATAAAGAAAAAAAGTGGATGGAACTAGAGCGAGGGGAGAAATTAAAATCATACCTCTGGCAACTACAAATGAGGGCAGCTTTCTTACTCGTGATTGGTTGGCCCGAGGGAGAAGCTGAAAAGCCCTTAATGTAATTTGCCCTCACAGAGTGATTTTTCCCTTACTCTTTGTCACTGATTATGATTCATAGGCAGAGAGAACCTGCTCTATGATTACGTGGTTAATAT
Source organism: Bathynomus jamesi (assembly GCA_023014485.1). Taxonomy (NCBI): domain Eukaryota; kingdom Metazoa; phylum Arthropoda; class Malacostraca; order Isopoda; family Cirolanidae; genus Bathynomus; species Bathynomus jamesi. The sequence goes on from JAJOZX010002221.1 coordinate 472,867, forward strand.
ATATATATATATATATAATATATATATATATATATGGGATGAATTTCACACTTAAATATGAAATTAATGAATGATAGGGCCTACACACCCACAAGGAAAATATTCCCTGACGAGGTACAGAAATATATGAAAGGCCCTGAAATCTGTTTATTTTCCATGAGGGTGTGTATCATATGTTGTATGTGTGTCCGCGCGCGCGTGTGTGCTCTTTAATATTTTAATTTACTGTGTGCATATATATATATATATATATATATATATATATATATATATATATAATTGGATTTTGGTGTGGCTATCTTGTAAACATTTATTTTCAATGAGTTTCTCTTGTCTGTTGAACGCACTTTTTTCTTGTTCTTTAATACGATTTAAATACACAAAATTAATTTAACATTGTCAACGACATGTTGCACTTTAAAACTCCCGGATGGCATTAAGTCCCCGACGCCCCCCCCACCAAAGTTCTGTGTGTGTGTGTTTGTTTGTGTGTGTGTGTGTGTGTGTGGTGTGTGGTGTGTGTGTGTGTGAGTTAATCAATCCTTAAACGAATCATTCCGCTTTCTCCTAACTAACAAGTTTCCAGGAAGTGTTTTTGAATTATGGAAAATATCATGCGGGATTTTATATATATATATTATATATATATATATATATATATATATATGTGTGTGTGTGTGTGTGTGTGTGTGTGAAGACTATATATACACACTATTGTTTTAACAATGACCAAATTGCATTTAGCAGCCAAATAATACGTATAAATACAATTAAACCCGTCTGAAACGCTCCTAAAACTCTTTTGAAACGCGTCTAAAACTCTTCTGAAACGCGTCATCCAGCATTTGTTCTTCAGCGGATTGAGACGAAGCCATTCCTCATCTCCTAAATTGACACTTTCCAGGGCTCTATTAATCCCCAATAAAGGGGAACAGACGCGTTTGAGTCAACAATCGCCTTCCGACCACCTTCTGTATCACAACTTACTTTATTAAATTGACTCTTTCAACGTTTTTACATATTATTATACTTTATATAATATATATATATAGATATATATAATATATATATATATATATAATTGTAATAATAATCCTATATTTATATAAACTATAGCTGATTCTGTTTTTACAACATATCGACATGTATTTAGATACATTTAGGTATATTCCAGATCTAGAATCTCTATATATATATATATATATATAGATATATATATAATATATATATATATATATATATATATATATATATATATATATATATATATTCAAGATGGCGAATTCACTGGAAAAGAAAACATGTCCAGAGACAACAGACAAATTGGCTCGGGAGAACCATTTGCAGTATTTCGCCCCTCAACTCCTGCCTAATTGGGTTAAATTCGCATTAAGACTTAAGTTCTGCTGCACGATTGTATGGAGGGCCCCAAATGGATCGTAGTAGAAATCTTTGGTCCATGTAAGTCTCCCTTATGAGTCATAAGCTTAAATAGTACGATAGGGTATGCACGAATCTTTTAATATAATATATATATATATATATATATATATATATATATATATATATATAGGGCCTACTTATATAATATATATATATATATAATATATCTATATATTGTGGTGTGTTTATTTATACTGTTACGCCTTTAAAAAGAGATGTGCAAGATAAGTCTGCAAGTCTTTGTATGTGGGATCTGATGAAAGAAAGAGATGATGCTTTAGTATCTTATCCTGCTCTCGGAACCTGCTGTATATGAAAATACTCGAGTTTATGAAGTAGTTTTTTAATGTTAAGTTAATAGTTTTTGGTCTAAAATTCTCATAAAGCCTTTCAATCTTTGTTTTCAAAATATCTAACCTGTTGTATTCCAAGAAGGACGTTTATGTAAAGTAATCCTGTTCTCTCATTTCTGTATTTACAGTATATATATATATATATATATATATGAAAATTATTTCACGAAGGTAACACGTGAAAAATATTTATGATGAATAAAACCACGAAGGAAAGGAAACACAAAATGGTGCTCAAGCGCTTTCGTCTAATGACATCCTCAGGAACACTCAGTGTTCATGAGTGTTCCTGAGGATGTCATTAGACGAAAGCGCTTGAGCACCATTTTGTGTTTCCTTTCCTTCGTGGTTTTATTCATCATATATATATATATATATATATATATATATATATATATATTTTCAAACTCTGCATGCAGTCGATTTTAAAATTAAGTATTGTGCTTTCCCCCATTACCATGTATGTCGTGCATAGCCCTGCATAGCCATGCAAATATTTTGGTGTGGCCACGCATGCACTGTTTTTCATCCCTTTTTGTTCTTCTTATTTTAGGTGAGAAAGTTTTTTATAAACCCCTTTTACATTGGCCAAATTTCGCTTTCTGGGCTGACCTATTATAGAATTAAGGTTTAATTTTAATAACATCATTTAGCCGGTTATAAACAAATGAAGATAAATAGATTTTCGCTTTTTAGTTCTAAAAAGGAGCGCCGCCGAATTTGTAATTTTTCTCATAAGATCCGTGCCACCAGTTTTCCATTGTTTTTCTTTTTTTGCTCTTCACCAGATTAGGAACGCTGAGCTAAATAGACTTTGAAGGAAAAAATTCGATTTTTTTAAGCCAATGAAGGTCAAGGCGTCATGAAGCGTATTAAAATAATAAATTATACCATTCAAATTTGTACGTTTAATCGAAGTATTTTTTTTATGTAGAATTTTTGCCCGTAGTTTATCGAAAAGAAAAAACGCGTTTTGTTCTCTATTCAATATTCTGTATCACTCGTGTATAAAGACTTTGACTCTGTGAAGAAATTTTTGAACATCGAAATTGAGTTTTGATTTTTTTTTTCAATCAAATGTGAATTTTTACTGCCTTTTAATTTGAATTTCAAAGTGAAGATCAAGGTCATATTTCAAAGTGAAGATCAAGGTCAAATTCGAATTCGTGTCAAAAGTCAAAATGAAGATCAAGGTCAAGTTCGAATTCCTCTCAGAAGTCAAAGTGAAAATCATATTTAAAATCATAGTTTAAAAAATCAAAGGTCAAGGTCAAACTAAAAATGATAGTCAAAGTACGAATATTAAAGATTAAAATCAAAATAGGCATTTCAAAGTTAAAATTCCAAGTTAAAGTAAAAATTCGAAATGGAAGTCAACCAAAATTTAAAGTGAAAGTTTATATTCGAACGAAATTTAAAATTCAAAGTCAAAGTGAATATTTAAAGTTAGTCAAAGGCAAAATTCAAAGTTAAAGTCAAAGTAAAACTTTAGAAAGAAATTCATAGTCACGCAAAAATAAAAAATTTTAAATCCAGTCAAAATTCTTTTCAACACTTGATAATCTTACTCGTTTTGATGGAATTAGATTACGAACCCGAAGTTAGGTTAGGTTAGGTTAAGTAAGGTCAGATTAGGTTATATGCTAGGTTAGGGACGAATTTATTGAAGTCTACAATTCAGCCCTTTCATATGTATACTATTATTGTTATGTATGTATTCTTGGTTAGCTACAAAACCGCAACACTCTTGAGGATACACATCGAGCTCATCGCGACAGGAACGTGCGAGTAATGATATTAGCGGTGTCACCACAGTTTGACTTTTCTTTCTTTTAACCCATAAATATTATATAGGTTAGATTATTTAAATTTGGTTAAGCGTTGCCATTCACAACTAAAAATGTCACGGTTCCGTAAGGTAGGCAAACGTGTGTGTGTGTGTGTGTGTGTGTGTGTGTGTGTAAAAGAGTGATATAAGAAACTATACTTCATATAATTAAAGCCTTATATAAAAAGCGGCACAGCTGTTACAGGAGGATAGTAAGTAATTAAGTAATCTTTATACTCATAACACAAGCTTCAGATTGTTGTCTTTACACACGCACACACACACACACAAAACACACACACAATATATATATATATATATATATATTTTTTTTTTTATTTATTATACAGGAAGGAGGAACTAAGGGTGAATGCTCACAAAAACGCCCCCCCCCCTCCCCCATAAAAGGAGAAGAAAAGAGCCGAAGTGAAGGTCCAAGGTTTTCAAGATGCTTGGAACTTTTCGTTTGAAAGATTGGAGGTCATAGACAAGGGGAAAATGGATTGAGGAAGGTTGTTCTAGAGTTGACCCGTTGAGAAGATGAAAGATTGAGCATATACTGATTAAAGCCTTGCATTAGAGAGTTGGACAGAAAAGGGATGAGAATATATTAAAAGTCGGGTACTGCGAGCTCCCTTTAAAGGAGGAGGCATGCAGTTAGAGAGTTTAGAAGAGCAGTTTCCATTATAATAGCGATAGTAAAGAGTGAGTGAGGTAATATTGCTGCGAAGAGAGGGATTGAAGGCAGTCAGTAAGAGGCGGGGAATTGATGAGATGAAAAGTCTTTGATTCCACCCGGTCAAGAACAGTTATGATTATTATACTTATTTATATATATGTTAAGTGGTTTGATTTAGTGTGTGTGTGTATGTATGTGTGTGTGTGTGTGTGTGTATCCGCAAACGTCAAATATGCATAAGGTGGGGTCGATTGTGTGGTAATTCATAGCCGTACAGAGAAGTATTTTTGTGAAGTAACGCTGAAAATTTATATAAAAACCTAAAGATTTTTACTGTTGGAAAGAAGATAGGTTAGTCTTGATCAAGTTCAGTTAGGTTAGATTGCATTGGTTAGGATATGTTAGCCATTTAGGAAGTTGACAGAAAACCTCCTTCTAGCCTTCAGTTCTGTTTGGACCACTCATTACACATATCTTGTTTTGATGACACTAACGTTAGTTTAGTTTAGTTTTGTTTTAGTGCATGGAATTTAAAGAGTCAGTATTTCGCTTAATCAGAAATGTGTGTGTGTGTGTGTGTATGTATGTGTGTGTGTGTGTGTAAAATGAGACGGCTTGAGCACAAGCCAATATAAATAAAAGCCCAGCTTATCCTTTTCGCTTCCATGCAATTATGTTCCATGTAATCGTTTCCAGAGAATTTTCCGCTGAAAAACGTTGCATGATCCAACCGCTGAATTATGCTCCATGGATCGTTTGCGCTGAACAAACGTCAAAATCGACTTTTATTAAGTAAAAGCTTTAAATATAATAATATTTAGGTTAAGAAGACTACATGTAATAAATAAAATTTATTGGACTGCACACTTTTTTGTATATTATACACGTGTATGCATTACTCATTCATACGAAGTTGTGTATTACACTTGTATACGCAGTGCTTCATGCGTTTGTGTGTGTGTGTGTGTGGTGCTTATTATTACTTATACATATGAGGTAGTGTATGATATGTTTATATCCAGTTCTTTATGCGGGTTTTTTTTGCGCGCTCGCGCTTATTATACGTATGAGGTTGTGTACAACGTGCATATACGTACTTCATGTATATGCGTATGTATTATACGTACGAGGTTGTGTTTTATGTATGCATACACAATTCTTTGCGCATTTTATTCGCGCGTATGAAACTGTGTATTACTTACGAATACTCGTACACATTTCTTTGTGTATGTTTATGTGCGCGCGCGTTTCGGGGATACAGGAATGATTAAATGGGGGTGCAGACTGCATGGGATATAAGTATATATCATTAAGTTCATGTTGAAGGCACTTCATTTTTTTTATTATTAGTGCAATAAGTTTAAAAGCAAACTGTGTTCCATCATTCTATATTTTATCCGCGTGTTTGTGTCTCCATATACAAATCATATAAAATATATGCAATTTATTCAAATTATTTGATATACTGAAAGCCTTTTACACTCAAAATGGCGAGAAATTGCCTATCGTTTCGATGAGGAAAGTTCGTTTTTAAGACCATGTTCCACTAATTTTTCTTTCCATTCACTGAGGCATGTATATATAGCCTATATATAGTATATGATTGTTCAAAAGTCAAGTACCACATATATCGTGTATACTTATTTCAATGCTATGGTCCCGGACATTTGAACATTTTCTCTCTTTCTCTCTCTCTCTCGCTAATATATATGAAAATGAAAATGAAAATGAAAATGAAAAGGTTTATTGGCAGACTATAGTCCATATGACAAATATTATTAATACAATGACAGTTCATACACTAATGATAGAAAATATACAATTGATTAGAAATAATACTGCACTGTCGAAGTTAAGTGGAGCTACAGACAGACGTTTTCGTACCAAGAAGTCCATAGCTTAGAGGATAAATGGCAGGACTCATGGATAGCTTGGATGATCGGGTTGGTTGATTTTTTAATTCTTTGCATTAGACTGTGTTGAGCACGTCTTGTTACCTCCGGGAAGCTCGGGACATTGCGGGTAGCAAACATTTGTGAAGCTGAGCATCTCGGGGGTAATTTATGTAAGAGTCTAAAAGACCTGTTATACAGCAAATTTAGGGTTCTGCCAGAACCTTTTTTATAATTCACCCAGAGTTGCTGACCGTATATATTACTGCAGAAAGTACGAAAGAGTGTCTTTAGCTTCACTTGTACAGAAACGAAAGTTCCTTATGGTTATATTCGCTTTAGCACACAGGCTTCGAGATTGTTTTCTTATATCCGAGTCATCACTCAAGGAGCTGGTAATAGTTTGACCCAAATACTTAAACTCTTGTACTTCCTCAATTACTTCACCATTCATTTTAAACCTTATATCAGCTGGCTGATTACAGCTTTTCGGATGAAATTGCATAACCTTAGTTTTTGTAACATTAAAAAGAATATCATGTTTCTGCGAATACACTTCGCAGACATTTAGTAGCCGATCCAGACCTTTAACAGAAGGACTTATTAACACCATATCATCGGCATAAACTAAGTTATTTATCCTTGTGTTATCTATACAACATCCCACTGTTGCCTCATTAAGTGAAGCAATTAATCCGTCGATATACACATTAAACAGCATAGGGGAGAGCAAGGAGCCTTGTCTCACCCCGCAAGAGGAGCCAAAACACTCGGATAGTACATAGTACACTTATATATATATATATATATATATATATATATATATATATATATTAGTGGTGGACAGGATATCCGCATCCGCATCCGCACTTCTGACTCCGGATGTTATGCGGATATTACCTCTAATAAATTATGCAATTTACAATTAAATTAGCTTATAAAGTAGCTTATAAGGCCCAGTCATGCACATTTCATGTAAAGTATTAATTATTTATGAACAAACACATATATAAATCTCAAAATATAAATAGCTGGTAACAGAAAATTGAATGAAACTTGCTTCATTGAGTTTTCTGTGGCTGAAACTCTTGAGAGAGTTATTATTTTTATCATAATGAAAACATTAATATTAATTTTAATTCTTATGCATTGCCTGCCATAATAGTAATATCACGAAATTTGAAAAATTGTCATATATTCATAATTCTATATTATATTGATAGATTAACTAAATATCCGCATCCGCATCCGCGGATATTGAAATTAAAGATCCACATCCGCAGATGTTGAAAAACTGACATCCGGTCCACCACTAATATATATATATATATATATATATATATTATTAATGTAAAGAACGACGCTTGTGTAGAAGAGCGTTCCGAACAAGATGAGGAGGGAGAACGAACAAATGAAAAATGAGGTACCACCCAGGAATCGAACCCGGGATCATCCGATTGCCGGTCAGATATGCTATCCACTACACCATGGACCTCGATCAATCTCAAGTTGTAATTCTCCTACATACGAGCAGAAACCAATGCCCTGAGGGGGCACCTTCGCATGCCATACATATATACATTTTAACTGCAAACAACACACAGTATAATTAATGTAAAGAACGACGCTTGGGTGATACCTCATTTTTCATTTGTTCGTTGTCCCTCCTCATCTTGTTCGGAACGCTCTTCTACACAAGCGTCGTTCTTTACATTAATTATACTGTGTTGTTTGCAGTTATATATATATATATATATATATATATATATTATATATATATATATATATATATATATATATATATATATATATATAATGAAAATAATCACGAAGGAAAGATAAAAAACAAAATAGTGCTCAAGCGCTTTTGTCTAATAACATCACACACACACACACACACACACATATATATGTATATATATATATATATGTATGTATATATATATAGTGGCGCTCCTAAGTATTTGGACAGAAAAATATTTCAGTTATATTCGTCCTTATCTTTTGTACCATGCATAGGATAGTTTTGAAGTTTAACGTTCGTTTGGAAAATTTAACAAATAAAAAAATTAATTTAACTCCAACATATAATGTAAAACATCAAAGAATTTCAGGAAAAAAAACTTAGAATGCAAAAGTTTTCGTATATTTATTTACAAAATTATTGAATACTTTGTGTGCCTACCTTTTGTTTGAATGACTTCAATGATTCGTTTTTGGTATTTTTCTACAAGGTTTCAACATTTCTCAGTAGAAATTTTAGCTCATTCTTCTAATGAAAATTGTTGCAATTCATTCAGATTCGAAATGTTTTTTTTGCGGACAGCTTTTTTCAAAAGAAACCATAAATTCCCGATTAAATTGAGATCTGGGTTTTGAATGGGCCACTCGAGAAGCTTGAAATTCTTTTGTTGAAGCCATTTCATGGTGGTCTTACTTTTATGTTTTGGATCATTATCTTGTTGCAGTACCCAGTTGCGATCCATTCGCAATTCCCGAACTGAAGGCAATACATTTTATTACAAAATTTTCTGATATTTCTCCGAATTCAAGATTCCATTGATGACAGTAGTGTGGGCGCAAAATGGACGAGTGCAATGCAATTACAAATGTTGATCAATGTTGCAAGACGTTATGCAACAAGGGGGATGTTGCAAGGTGTTATGCAACAAGGGGAGGGGTAATGTCGCAAGGTATGCAACAAGGAGGAACGTTGCAAGAGCAACAAGGGGTTATGTAACTTGGAGGCGGAGTTATCCCCCAAGAGAAAGGGAGAGGAGAAGGAAAGAAAGGAAGAGAGGTGTTCGCCTGGCAGGAGCCAAGCGCATATTAAGATTTCAGCCGAGCGGCCTTTGTCTTAATATGTTCCTAATCAGCCAGTTGACTTATCTGGCTGAGTTGCCAGATTGCGCTATTTATTTAATTAAAGCATATATTCTGGCTTAATCCGCCAATTGGCTTATCTGGCTGAGTTGCCAGTTTGCACTATTTAATTAAAGCATATATTCTGGCTTAATCAGCCAGTTGGCTTATCTGGCTGAGTTGCCAGATTGCACTATTTAATTAAAGCATATATTCTGGCTTAATCCGCCAGCGGCTTAGAAGACTGAGTTGCCACTTTGCACTATTTATTTAATTAAAGCATATATTCTGGCTAATCGGCCATTTGACTTAGAAGGCGTAAATGGCTTCTTCAGGCGTACAGGTTGAGTTGCCAGATAGCGCTATTTATATAATTAATGCATATATTCTGGTTTACAAATCCGCCTTAGAAGCCATCCAATTGATATAATTAAATACCGTGTACAACCAAAAAGAATTAAATAAAACACCATTACATCATTCTGTTTATTTAGGCGAATTAATGGAAATATATAGAAAATAAATATACAATGGAATATATATGATAAAAAATAATAATAGCATACGGACGATGAATATATAATAAATATACAATGGAATATATATATGATCAAAAAATAATAATAGCATAAGGCACACGAACGGGAAATATATAATAAAAAATATACGAAACGTTGTATTATCAATATATTAGTACAGGGAAAATATATATACATATATATACATACACAGTTATAAATAACTAAATATATTGAAAATAATAATATACGAAACGTATAATCAAATGCATATTAGTACAGGAAATATATATATATATATATATATATATATATATATATATTATATATATATAATATATATATATATATATATATACAATTAAATAAATAAATATACATCCTTTATGTTCTACGGGGTATATTAAATAATTAAAAATAATAATATATATATATATACAATTAATAATTAAATATACATCCTTTATGTTCTACGGTGCAAAACGCTAAACTCACACGTAATCGAGTCCACATTCACATCGATATTACTTTGTACTACGCGGTAAAACCGTCCAAGCAACACTTCACCGTTTAACTGATACGGAGGCCTATACTCGACATAAATGGCTTTCACATCGTTCATACTATTTTTGTGCCCACTTTACATTCGGTTAGCAAGTTATCTTTAAACACAGCTACAATACAATCAAAAGCATGCACAAAGAGGTCATCGTTAACCACAACGTCATTATTAAATACAAGTTTATAAACACGCCTTTCCAATCGAGGGTTTTTTCTTACCGTCCCGAGCTTTTCAATCGTGAACTCTTCTACACTCTGCATAGCGGCAATTGAAATAATCTTCCAAGTCGTAACGACAGCTATTCATTATATAGAGGTACAGCTCTTCAGGGTGAACAGTGTAGGCAAGCTCTGCCCTGTACCGCTCAAGTGCTTTGTATCAAAGTTCAGGATATTTCGAAGAATCTAAACCCTTTAAATATGCATCCAGCTCTAGACCATTCTCGCCTTGTTCATTCCTACATTCGATAAATCCGTCGAGCAGAGCGGTGTATGCGTATTCAAGAACCGTGTCAAAATAAATCATATCCGTAACACGGGGGTCTAATATAGGCTTCAGCTTGCGGAATCCGACGATTTCAAACATTCTGTCGAGGATGAAACGGTTTCGCGTAGGGACAAGAACGTTATTATCATAAGCATTCTTCCACATCAGTCGTATATCAATGCATGGCTGTTCGTTATTTATACACAACGTGCAAACAACGGCATATGAGGGGGCGTCACTAATCTGCTCTTCTTGTACCTACACCTGCAGGTATTTTATGACGGTCCTCTTCCCACTTCTCAACTATCACGAAGACTCTATTCATCTCGTCAACACTTAAATAAATAACATTACATTTACCAGAGTTTGCTTGCCTGCAACTCGTTTCAAGTGCATAGTTAATGGTGCCGGTTTCACGCCTGAACACGCGCAATGGCTTCGTCACGGAGACATCGTACGAAGCGTTGAGAATGCTTCTCAAAGGAAGCTCCATCGTATTCGCACGTCCACACGGTTCAAGTTCTGAGATGACTATGAGCCACAGGTGGACGGATCGGCTCGACGGGCGGAGTGAGTCACACTGGTGAAACGTGTACGGGTTTGTTCGAACTCGTGTGTTTCTTCGTGAGGTATACGGGCGGGCGGCTCGCTTGGGGGAGCGAGTCACACCATAAACTGCTAAAGCGTGTACAGGCTTGTTCGAACACTTGTGCTCTTGGACAAACAGAATTTTCCGCTACATGAAACAATACCGGCTAAAATGTTTTATCACTCACCAGACGTTCATTTCCACAAACTAAACATCTTCACAATCCGGTGCACTATTTGAGAGAAACATATGCCCATATTTGTCCTTTTTGTTTAACAAACGATACTCGTCTCTAAAGTCTGTTAAAAACTCACACAGCCCATTAGCCAGAACCTCGCTACAAACCTCGTCATGATATATATTAATATAGTGGTAAAAATACTTAAGATTCTCCATGATGACAAGATTTACATTCTCAACAGTAGGGTACACGTAGTCGGTATGGTGTAGCATGACATAATATCGCTTGTCACACTACTCATCAACAAGACTCCCTATCCATAACCGTTGCTTATTTTCTGAACGTGTTGCTTCTTCTACTTCGCGGTATATGTGAGCCTTTATAAAGGTTAGGTCTATAACATATTCAATACATCGTCTGTACTACGAAATCCTACAATGCCCTCGCCAGAATACCCGTAGAGTATTTGAACATCTTGGTTCTTCGCACGGCTCAATGTAGCCTTAAAAGTATCAAAGGAGGGGGGAATAGGGAATTTTTCAGTATCCACCACATCTTGGCACTTTGCCGAATACCACTTCATAAATGTTGAACACGCAATATTAAAGGTAGCCATTACTATTTTTCTTCTACGCGGGAGAATACACGTCTGAGCTCAAGGGTATGCAGAGGTCAACTGAACACGCAGGGATAGAGATATGCTCAGGTAGCGGCAGGACTCACGTTGCCGATCTTACAGTGGGCGGGGCTTAGCTTTTTACTGTACATACACACGCACGCACGCAAAGGAGAAAATGAAACCTTAATTGGGACAAATATACGTGATAAATAAACATATCAATAACATATATGTAAACACAATCAAGGATTAAGGTAGCCAAAGGCTACGGTATCATAGGTACCAGGCACATGGTAACGTTTCCTATAGGTGTTACGGCATACCTTCGTGCCCCTAAGTTCCTCCACACACCCCAGTTCCTGCGCCCGAAAATTGTGCGTCCCCACAGTCAGTTGGGCTAGCTGGTCACCCTCATCTTCCAAGCACACAAGCTCCTTCAACGAGTCAAAGTTAACGACTCGACGGTTCACATGGTTAAGCGTGATACCCTGAGCCTTCACGATATACTTCGTATCATCCCCTACCCTCACCCGTACCCCATAGGTTTTTGGCCCTGTTGACACAAACGAGTCTGCGTATGCACCATCGCCATACTCATCCTTGATCTCGTCAGTTAGCTCACCGAGGAACTCCCCAATAGCGGGCATGTATTCACCTTCCCTCGCTGTGAATATCACGCTCTGTGTCAGCGTACAACACCCTCCGTTCAAGAGAGTGCAATAGGCCCGAAAGTTTGATGCGGGCGTAGGCCGCCGTGAAACTGGCTACAGGTATGTTTGCAACCCGTGAGGTATCTCCGGCCAGCTCGGTGATGTTTACTTTATTATGGAAGTATTACCTACATTCACGATCTCCATAACCTCTTTATCGGGAGCGTTGGCATAATCCCAGACTTCACTCTAACATTGTGCCAAATGGACGTTCCCCTTGCCGGTTTTCTGTGCAAACTTTCCCCAAAGACTGTTTATATACAACTTTGCACTAAAGCGCTTGCCAGGATTCTTAACAATTTGGGATTGGTCAAGCTGTATACCTTCATGGGCACGGTAACGCTGAATATAAGCCTTTTTTCATCTTCGGTATCAACCCCTCGCGGATATCCTGACGCCTCAACCTTAGCCTTCAAAAAAGCGTTTATATATGGTATGAAAAGGTTGGGTAGCTTCTGGAACCTCCACACCTCATGTATATTCATTATTCTATACCCATGTTGAACGGCTGGGGCCAGCTCAGGGCTTGTAAAGGGTGTCCCAGAAGTCTTGGAGGGATTTTATTTGACTATAATTTTTTTGTTTGGGGATCAAATAAAAAAAGGTTTGTAACACTTGAAAATATATTTATTGCAATTTTAATTACAAATTTAATATCTGATGAAAATCTTCATTTTCATTGCGTAAATCTAAAATCGCCTTCGCGTACGTTATCTGTTATCCGACTCTGATGATCTCGTGGTTTAATTTCTTGAGCAATTTGAATTTTGTACGGGTAAAGATTGATGTCCACTCTTAAAATTCGATGTAAGGAACTTCTTGAAATGTTTAATTCCTGGCTGCGTCGTCGGACTGATGTGGATTTTCCTCAATGCTTTCACGAACCATCTCAACCAGAGTTGGACTTCGGCTTGTCCGAGGACGCCCAGTCTGTGGTTCGTCTCCCTGACCCTTTCCCATACGAAATTTAGCGACGTACCGTCCAATAGCTCGACCAGAAGGAGCAGAACGTGTGTTGAATTTTAATCGAAACGCTCTTTGAGCGGCAACGATGGAAGAGTTGTTTGTCAAATAAAGTTCCACAATAGCCACTCTTTGTTGCACTATCTAGGATTCCATTATCATTAATCGCAGTAAGGATATTTCAATAGAAAAATAAAAGTAAATAAATTAATCAAAAAAGAAAAAAGTTATAGCCAAATAAAACCCCTCCAGGACTTCTGGGACACCCTGTATATACACCTCTGATCTTACGCTGGTGGGTTGTATGGTCACAATCACCGTTGTTCTCTTCTGCGCACTTCACGCACAGGGGAAACATGAGCTTGTGATCTATAACGACGGGTAAGATCGGCATCCATAAATCGCGAGGGGGAGCACGTCTACGAAAGAGAGTCCAAAGTAGCGCTCATTCAAGTTAACTGAAAACGCCTCGATGGTTGGTATGGTGGGACCCACCATTTTTTCAGGTGCACCTACGGGGTACGGATTGTTCTTCATCACGTAGGGGTATAAAGAACAGAGGTCGTAGTAATGGAGTTTCACGCCCTCCGTAGGCGGAAAGTATAGCTTGAAGGGATTTGTACGCTCTCCGAACAAGCTATCACCGCATTTGAGAGGATCCAGCACCATTGAACGTTTGGTCGTGTTTATTTCTTCACGGTACTGTCCATCTGTTTCCATCCGTGCATCATACTCATGTTCCCACAAGACTTTGTGAGTGAACTGGGAGCCTATAAGTTGATCGCGGGTGCGGGTCCACGCAAGACAGTCGGCAGGAGTTCTTCCATGGATATCTCCTACGATTCTACACTCAGGACGGGGTTATCCGTGCCACCACCAGCCGTTAAAGGAGTACACAGTCTTCTCACCAGTGGCACGGTTTTCACTTAGACCATCAACCCAAAAAACACGACCATTAACCTTAATGGGTACTTCACCCGTGTTGCGCGCATGCTTTATGTATACACCTGTCTGCTGCTGTAGGTGTATGAGCCAGTAAATAGCCTTGTGCCCATAACTGCGGGGATTGTTTCTGTGGATAACGGCTAAGGTGTCTTTAGGCATGAAGTTATTCTTGAACACCGTAAAACATAATGAGGCGATGGTGGTTGCGACTTGCAACGGATCGCATTTGAAACGACCTCTGTACATCCTTCTAAAGGCCTGGAAACATACTCTAAGTACGCACACATCATTCAAGCAATAACGCTCACATTCATCAGCTATATTATAAGGATTACATTCATTAAAACTGTTGTAGTATCGGTCAAAATCTTCACGTTCATCTGTACTCATACATTCTTAGTTAAAAATATCCTTTTGAAACTTCAGAGGCTACGCCCATCATTTTGGGTAGCTTTGCTAATTTACAAGGTGTGAATAATAAAGTGTCTTTAAACTGTACATTACCTCTTATTTGCATCTGTATTAGTTTGTTGCCTCTTTTCAAGGGATCACCTGTAAATATCTCAGCTGACTCGTGCTCAAGCAACTCCTTATAAAGGAACTGTGTCAAATTTTGCCCCGTTATGGGCGAGAATATACAGTCATTTTTTGAACTTGTCCGCTAACTTGACAATATAAGACAGAGTTTCACAGGGCTATCGTGGGCATTCGTTTTAAAAATGTTTGTCCGTTTACCACATTTGTGACACTCATCACACTCGCTCTCCATACACTCATCACAGATAGTCTGGCTTACAAGTAAATGTGGAATAACCTCTTTGGTTTCAGCATTCGTATGTTTCTATACAAGGGCTGTTTTTAGGCTTGGCGTCTTTCATATAACATACATGCTTTACTCCGACCGCCTTATATTTCTCATGGCACATAGAACAGTGAATTTCATCACATTTATGCTTGAATTTCCCCCAATTATCCATCATATGAAACATACCACATTCACAGATTCTCATTTTCCTGCACGTGCCAATTGATTTATGGAGCTCAAAACAATTATTATTGAAAAATGTGCGTCTACACATCACAATCCCTCTTCTCAGCTTCAACTACACGGCTTTCACATTGGGAGATTTTACATTGCTCACATACCATGTGGCAATCTTTACAATGTTTCACTATATCATCCACAAACTCGATACAACCCTTACACAAATCATGATGTCGTCCATATTTTCGACTTTTATCATAACTCGCGTAAAGGTCCTTTATATTACGGATGGGTAGATATGTTGTTCCTGACAGCCCTAAAATAAGTGGGGGTCTTGTACGATTTCTCACACTGCTTTTAAAAACATACACAGTCCCACGACGATCATCCATTCCAAATACAACTATACGAGTATTCATTTCCTGTTCTACCCTTCTCAGCTCTTCAGGACCCATATTACACTCAAATTCAAGTTTACAGTCTACAGCTAGTTTACGGGCACGTTCCACTACCGTGGGCAACCAAATGTTTTTGACCAGTGTATTTAGTACAGTAAACATACGGGCCAAGACTACTGCTATAAAGCCGCAACCACGATCGGCGTTTATATGCCGTCTATAAATAGCCTGAGAATTGAAGTTAAGAGTATAAGGTGTGAGACTATGACCCGCAACACGGAATACACGGTCAATATTTACCGTGAAGTTGTCCATATTGAAGGCTATACTACTTTGAGAGGTCTGCATTATACGGCCTAATATATACTCTATATCTTCAGCTGCCAAGCGTCTGAATGGTATTATTACCAAAAATCATCTACATCTCCATCATCTGACCCGAATCCGAAGGACAGCCTCGTCCTGACTTCACGTTCGTCCCGGTTCTGAAGGGCAAACTCTACAATACGTTCAACTATGCGCCGTAGTCCGTGTTCAACACCATTGCTATACATGGATCTAGGATCAACCCTGACTATATACCGATTTCTAGTCAAGGCCGGGGTGAGGGTAGCGTGCTCACCAACTCGAATGTTATGCCATCCTCAACAGAACGGGAAACTGCTGTGGAGGATGTACCCCGGAATCGAATAAGGGGGTATATTTGAGGAAGTACTATTGTGGGGGGTTGTGTCGTAAGACGTAGAAGGTTGGGGCTCTATTACTGGTGGTCTAACAACCGGCTCAACCCTGGCGCGCTTTATACCTGACGTGGTGGGCTCTTCATCATGCCTCCGCTTCGAACTGGCCCGTGCTACAGGTATCGCTGGTGAGGATTTGTCAGCGGGGATGGATTCTGTAGCTGCACGGTCAACGGGTTCGTCTGTGATATCGATGATGGGGGTGCTGTACCTCGTCGTCATTCATGGTTCTGTGGAAGAAGAAAACAAAATATAAGGAGCAGCACTCAAAATTTGTAATATTTTGTAAATGGCCCACTTAGGAGTGACGTATCAGAAATGGATTCTCAAAATTTGTGCATAAAGTTATATGGTGCTATTCAACGTATCAATCAGTGTTCAACGAGTACCAAGATGATATTTTGTTCCACAAAGGTGTATATGACGTTAATTCGTTAAAGGGAAATGAACATACAGTCATTGTAATTGACGATCTCATGTTGGAAATGGATAAAACGTTTGCCGAGACATTTACAGTATTCTCCCACCATCTTAACATAAGCGTATTCTTCATCAATTAGAATCTATTTTTCAAAAATAGATATATGCGCGATGTGTCGTTAAATACACAATATCTAGTCTTGTTCGCGCATCGTAGAGATGTATCACAAATTGGGATATTAGCCAATCAAATGTTCCCGAATCAGCGTAAGGAGTTTTTGGAGGTTTATAAAGAGGCCACAAACCAGCGTTATAGATATTTGCTTTGTGACCTTCACCCGCGAAACACGTTTAGGGTGCTTCTAAGAACGAATATATTCCCAAGCGAACCTAAAACGGTGTATATTCCAGAATGACAAATAGGCTAAAGAAATACCGTGAATTAATAAAAATGTACGATTGCCCGGGCACTGCAACAGATGTTTGTTAAAAATATCGACTCTGACTTTTTAAAATGCATCTGTGAAATCTGTCTTAATGTTATAAAATGTAATGTGCCAATGAAACCCTCTCAGAACGATCGCTTACGTCGTTACAAGAACATAATACGAGCGCTCGCTCATAAAAGTCAAACTGTGGGTAAGAAAAAGCGCATTATTGTACAAAGAAGAGGATCATTTCTACCTAGGCTGACCATACGTACCGTTTTGAACGGGACAGTACCGTTTTTTTAATATTTCCTGGCCGTCCCGTCGTTTTAATAAAAATGTCAATTTTGTCCCGTTTTTAATAAAAACTATAAATATACTTTAATATTGGTCAATCATAAATTATTATTCATAACCTATAAGACTTTTGTAATATTGTAGAGTTTATTCTTTGTCTTCCAGGAAGTACAGCACCTGTTGAGAGAATATTTTCTGTTATGAACAGTATGTGGTCAAAGGAGAAATCTAGATTAAGTGTTGAGACAATGAGGGCTATGTTAGTTGTAAGACAAAATTGTGTCATGGAGTGTGAGAAGTTTTATGATAAGGTGTTGAAAGACCGAAATTTGCTGCGTAAGATTACTTCATCGGAGAAATATTCATGGTACGATCGTGGTGAAATACAGTCCCCCTCTACGTCTACCTAAATTTTTGTATGGGTTCTGTCACTGAAGAATAATTGTAAGCTCAATATGTTTATGTACTTACTTTTTCATGAATACAGAATATTACATAACCCCCGTCCCTTTTTTGCCATCCCAATGTTCCGTTTTTGTCTCAAGGAAATATGGTCAGCCTATTTCTACCCATCTTATTTTCAGCTTTGGGTCCTTTACTGACTAGATTAATATAATGAAGAAGATGGTTGTGATTCCGCACGAGGTGTATGCTTCATTGCAAAGTTCAAAGATTCCAGACACGGCTCTAGAACCCCGTAAAAGTAGGCTTAAAAGAATGGAAAGCGAGTTGCTAGCCCTATTAAACAGTGAAAAATCACCTGATGAGAAAAGGATCTTGTACCAAGAGGCTTTGCAGAAATTTCTTCATGAGTACGAAGACTATAAGCATCCTACAGAGCTTCCCGTGGTTATTAGGCACAGCGCGAGTAGTGCCGAGCATGGCGACACAGGACCTGGCCCCGACGTTAGAGATGACCAACCAAAGAACAACGGAACACAACACATCGAACATGTGCTAAAAAACAGCCTCCCACATACATTGAGGAATAAAGGCTTAAGTCTTTATAATCTATTGAGTGAGGACCCCATCATACAGTGTGCCGATACAGCGAGGTCATTGTTGAAGGAACAAGGGTACAAGGATCCAATATCGTTGATATTGTTCATGATCTGGTGAGAAAGTGGGACAGACCCTCGCCAACAGGATGGAAGCATATTAAAGCAAGACTACACAAATAAATGTCCCCAAAACATTGATAGGTAATCTGAATAGGTTAAAAGACTTGGATCAAGTCTCGCATGTGTCACAACTGAGTACGCCATCGCCCCCAGCAGCAGCGTCTCTGAAGAGGAGAAAGAAGAGAACAAACGGCCAACCTTATCCACGTGTCTCTAAAATACGCAAATGGCTAACATATTAAGTAAACGCTATTATGACATTTCTAACCCCGCCTCCTATGGTGGCGTTAATAGACTGTACAGAGGTGTTTACGGTGTAAGGAAAAAAGATGTTGAGCGGTTTTTGCGGGAACAGGATGCTTATACACTTCATAAACCGGTGAGAAAAAGGTTTAAAACGGCCAAGACAACCGCGGATTCGATTGACTCTATTTGGCAGGCGGATTTAACAGACATGCAAAGATATTCAGTGTATAATGACGGATACCGCTACATCCTATTCATAATAGATGTATTCTCTAGATATCTGTGGCTAATTCCCCTGAAAAATAAATCGCCTGAAACAGTTGCTAAAGCGACCAAAACGTTGATGTTAAAAGAAGAAAGGGTTCCTGGCTATTTTTGTACGGATATGGGGAAAGAATTTATAGGTCGCGCTTTTCAGAACATGCTGACAGAGTTTAATATCAGTTACTACACTAGCAGTTCTATACATAAGGCCTCTTTAGCTGAAAGAGTTCAACGTACCATAAAGGAGCGCATGCATCGCTATTTTACACATAAAAACACATACAGATATATAAACGTTCTCGGTTCATTGGCTTCATCATACAACCGTTCACACCATCGTACGATTGGCACAACCTAACGAAGTTTTAGAAAGAGGTGCGCTGCCAGAGGTGAGAAGAGATGGAGCACCGCCACCACACTCTACACATTTCAAAATCAATGATTATGTAAGGCTATCACGTTCGGGAAATAAATTCGCGAAGGGATTTGAGCAAGGATGGACACGTGAGATTTTTAAAGTTCGTGCTATGAGACCTAAAGGTGAGATAATGATGTATTACGTTGAAGATTTGAATGGGGAAGAGATCTGGAGGCTTTTACCGCGAGGAGTTGCAGAAAGTGACATTTAATTTAGGAAAAAGTGTGTTTAAAATTGAAAAAATTTTAGGCAGCAAAGGTTCAGGAAAGAGAAAAATGTACCTGGTGAAATGGCTGGGTTACCCAGAAAGCTTCAACACCTATATAAAAGCTGCTGCAATAATGAAGCTTAATTAGTATGCAACATGGCGCCTAGCCACTTCTATGTCACACTCCCGTCCTCTCTTCTTCTCTGTCTGTACATCCTAACAACACCCTCGCCAACTTTGTGACAGAACTCCACGGACCCATTGAATTGGAGCGTGATTCGTATGAGGTGGGCTTATGTGAACTCCAGTTAGCCACCAAATTTTTAACTCTTGAAAATGAGCAAATCATATTTCTGATCCTTAGAAGAATCGATGAGTGCGAAAAATTAGGCATAACCTTAGACAATACTATGCGTTCAGTCCTGTTCGGTGAGGAACGGTACTATAGCACAAATGTATCGCTAGGAATCGGGCATTATGATACAGCCATGGACATTGTGACGGGGTTAAACAAGAGTCTTGAAAAGTCGTACCTGACAAACGATTTACTTTTTGAAGTCGTAAACATAGACACGCCTGCATGCACATTGAAGTTAAAGTCAACGCTTAGTAGAAATATTAAAGATAAAGAGCTGTTCACAATTGTGGCTGAGGGCCGATATAGCGCAGCTCTCCAAAGAAATACCTTTCACGAGGCACAGCATGACTTGTCCAGCTTAATGTATCAATTGAAGATGGAGAAATTGGGTGAAAGCTCTCGCCCCCAGACATGTGCTATATTTACAGCAATATCGTAGAGCACCAATTTGTTGGGGACACCCAGGCGCGCCTGCTGCGCATTGCACACATCCCCAACCATAGAGGGAAAAGTTTGAGCATTACATATGACAAGCCCCATTATGTGAATGTTGCGACTAATCTATTAACCAACATCTCGATATATATAAGAACGATTGAGGGAAAAAATTTCCCATTCGGTGATGGGAGCTTAACAGTGAAACTACACTTTCGCCGTTTATAATGACTCGAAGACCATTCACAGTCTACCGAGGAGTGAGATACCAGCGTGGGAGTGGACTTGGATCCATTTTTTCATCCATACTACGCACCGCTGTCCCACTGTTGAAGAGGGGTGCCAGGTACCTAGGGCGGAAGGCGTTACAAACAGGTTTTAACGCGGCAGACATAATGGGCGGAACTAAGCCTAAAGAAGCTCTAAAAAAACATTTAAAACGTACACGGGACGAAATCATCAAAGATGCAAAGAGAAAAATGCGTGGTGGCGGAAAGAAGAGATCTGCCAGGAAGAAGGGGTTACCATCACGTGGCGCTAAACGTAAAAGGAAATAAAAAAGAAGTGCTCTAAGCGTATGAAACCTATGGCTGATCATTTTTTAACTGATATAAGCTGAGGACACTACTCTCACGAATCATAGGCTGACTAATACTTGTCGAGGGAGGTGGCACTATTTCTGACTCGTCATGGCGCGTTTCATCCATCCGTGTAGTTCACAATGCTGTAAATCGGAACTGTCCCTCTTTGATATGCCCCCACTCAGGTCTCTATTGAGCATAGCGACTTTATTACAATTAACCATTAAACACAATTAGTTCGCCAGTGCCCCTATAGAATTCGTGATACCCAGCTCAGGCCCTTACTTTTTGACCCGAGCTGCATGCACATGTACGCTAAACTGCGTATAGCCCATTCTGATGGAACGGACTGCGATGATAGTTACTCTGCCTACCCTGAAACCAACTTTTTACACTCCATATTCAGCCAGTGTGATGTATTTAAACCAGGTTAACATCTCGGCAGGAACGGGGTACTACCACCTACGAGCCTATCTGGAAAATGTCCTCAACTTTTCAAAAGAAGCGAAGGACACCTTTTTAACCGCCGAGGGTATTACCATACTAAAGATGAAAATGGAATAAAGGATAAATTTAAAAATTCTAAAAAAAAGATATACGAATGTTTTGGACGTCTTCATACAGATTTCACATTCCAGGAGAAACTGCTTATGAACGGGGTGGATATGAAGTTGAAGCTTACCCGCACGATTCCTGAGATCTGCATAAATCGGGGTCTGATCAAGAAGAGGGCGCGAAACCCGTTGTGATTCACATCATGGAGACGTATTTGCGTATACGCCGAGTGAAATTAAGTTCCCGAAACAAATAGAAATTGAGAAAGACTTAATACACGCCACAGTAAAATACCCAATTAACAGGGTACAGATCAAACTATACACGGTCCCCGCCGGGTTGGCCTCGAAGCAACTAGAAAACGTGGCCCTTGGAGTCCTACCTAAAAGGATATTAATTGGAATGCAGGACCACGCCTCGACGAATGGAAAATATAAAAGAGTGCCTTTAAATTCGAGAATTTCGGCCTTAAAAATATTACTCTATACGTAAATGGCATCGCTTTGGGAGGGACCATGATTACGGACTACTCATCAGACGCTGTGTTCCCGCTCTGCGCGAGAGCATATAGTAGTCTGGCTCATAATACAGGCGCCTGTGACGAACTTGGGTTTGGTGTAACGCAGAAAGAATTTGTCGAAGAATTTAACATTTATTCATTTGATATTACGCCTGACTTGTCTGCTGGCGCAAATACGCATTTAAGTCCACAGCAGAGTGGGAATATCTCAGTCAGGTTGGAATTTGCCAAGCCTATAGACGCGCCTATAAGTGTACTCGTGTACCTCGAATCACAGGCACTAATAGAAGTTGATCGTTTCAGGAACGTGGTCACAGACTTTTAAAATGGACGCGAATACACTCCAGAGAGTAAGTAAAAGTGACCGTTTCACACGCTCAAAATTTATTGGTGTTTGCGAAGAATGAAATATTGAAGCTGCCAAGTACGAGAAACTGGTACGGGATTATCGTTAACACCGACATTGTGGGGGGTGAAGGGATTCATTGGTTTGCAATCTATTTTAAAAATAGGGAAAGGATGTACTATTTTGATTCACTCGGATTTCAGCCCTGGAATGATTCGGTGATTGTGCAATTTATTGCGCAGTTACATGTACCCGAGATTGTTTGGAACCCATATCGTTTTCAAGGATATTATAGCGAAACGTGGGGCATGTATTGCATTTCATTTCTCCTGCAGATGTTACGTGGGAAGGAATTTATAAATTTTTAAAAATTATTCGATTTGTGCGATACAGAGATGAACGATAAAAGTGTATGCAGACAGATAAAAAAAGGTTCCCGTATGTTAGCACCCGCCGTAATGTGTAAAGGTGTATATCTATATTGTGTAAAGTTGTGTATATACATTTGTAACTGTAAAATGTAGCCATTAAGACTTATTTAACGGACACTGGTTCCGCTTTGTACATGTTTTCTGCCATTTAATAAATGAAAATACAATGTGTTTTGTTCTTAACCTCAAAAATACTTACATTAGTTCCTCGATGATCTGACACTCGCTTGACCGGATGTGAGCCAATATCTCGACTTCTGTATTCAGGTCACTGGGTTGGCTGTGCGGAGAAGCATCCATATCATTTATTCCCCTTTCATCAAAAGTAGCTATAACACGATGAAGTTCCGCATCGGTCTTATAAGGTTAAGTAAAAATAAAGAACTACAACAAGAGAAATGCGACGAATTTAAATACAGATAATTCTTAAAAGTTTTGGTAATTTAAAAATCCTACTGCGGAGCTGAATTATCGAGAAAAATATTATTAAAGCTCCACCATATATATATATATATATATATATATATATATATATGCCAAAATAATCACAATGAAAACAATAATTAAAAACAATGGGATTAATTTTTACGTTGTAGAAAATTCAGAATAAAACTAGGTTAGACTAACAGCAAATTGTAACCATAAGCAGATATCCTGACAGTTTTCAAAAGTAAGATTAGCTGGGTGTGCTATGCTCCCTCTGCCTGCAACGGGTCTCGAACCCGCAGTCAAATCTTAAGTTTTTAATATTTCTATTGTAAGTTTTTAATATTTCTAAAATCCTACCTGTACAAGAAATGTACAAATAAAAACACACCATATATATATGCCGAAATAACCCGAAGGAAATAGAGAATTAAAAATATTTTTTAAGACGCGTTTATTGCGGCCTTTTACGGTTAGGTTATATTGTTATAAACGAGAAAGAGTCCTGGGATTAATTTTTCTTCGTAGGAAAACTCAGAATAAAGCTAGGCTAGACACTTATAAGTTACTTACATTTTAACAGCGTCTTCATTGAAAGATTCTTGCATTTCGTTACAATTTTCCGTAACAATCTGGGTAGATAAAAGTTCCCCACGATCTATAGCTCTGCAAATTAGAAGCGTTGCGTGAGCATAAAAGTCTTGTTCTTCAATCAACTCAGGAGAATTGTAGATCGATAACTGACTCATAGTGTATATTTGAAAAGCACTAAGCGAAAAAACACACGAACTGAGGCTCTGAGATGAACTGCTCCCTTTTATAAAGGGGGCTTGTGACCAACCCACAAAACACAATCGTTAGCTTCCTATTGGCTAGCGTGAATTTTGGGCGGGGATTGACGCGTAATCCTGCATAGCGGCCAAACAGAGGTCCTGGGATCCGCCCACAGTGCTGTGATTGGTTGCCCCGTGAAATCTGGGGTGTG
The DNA here is from genome assembly GCA_023014485.1 of Bathynomus jamesi. Taxonomy (NCBI): domain Eukaryota; kingdom Metazoa; phylum Arthropoda; class Malacostraca; order Isopoda; family Cirolanidae; genus Bathynomus; species Bathynomus jamesi. The sequence continues at coordinate 497,659 of JAJOZX010002221.1, forward strand.
TCAGACATCCCCATTCGTGGAGAGACGAGAAACGCTTTGTTTTTTGATCTTGTATTCGAGAGAGAGAGAGAGAGAGAGTTGAGGTTGGAATGTGAAACGTTTTATGGTGCATGATGCTCGCCTGTACATTCTAGTTTGTCGGGAAAGGAAGGGTTTTCGTGATATTGGAAGATATATTCGGAACAATTCGCGTATGTTTGAGAGAAACGCTAAATTACGATTTATGGTGCCTTGAAACACCATACAATAAATACAATAAATAAATTTAAAAATAACAGCTGCGTGCTGATGATTAGCCCAAAGTTTACGATCTCGAGAGAATGGGAATAAGATTGACCCGACGCTGGGGTGTATAATTTAATGATAAACAACATATATATATATATATATATATATATATATATATATATATATATATATATATAGATTGACCCGACGCTGGGGTGTATAATTAAATGATAAACAACATATTTTTATATATTTATATGAGAAAAGTTCAGAATGGAAGGGTGTTTATAATCCTGTAATTATCTGTCGCTTCCGCCAAACTCCGCAATTTTCAGAACGATGTTTAATATAATTATATATATATATATATATATATATATTATTTTCCATAAATATTTGTCCTTCTATTGTTCAGCTAATTACATCGTTTAATTAGATGTTTGCTTATATCGCTTTCACCTTTCTTCATTTCCCTCCTTTATATAGGCACGCCTTTGCTTTTCGTCCGAATTGTTCATTCTGGTGAAGATCAAGCTTTACACTCCACCTTAGACCTACTTTTAAACGGGGAAGTATATAACCTTACCTTACCTTACAACCTTACAAAGGTTTCGCGCGATGATTTCTCATTTCGCGAAGGTCAAGCTTGTCGCCCTCCTCTCCAGTTGGCCTGGTGAAATAGTGAGTTGAATTCTTGTGCTCTCCACCTCACATAGCCAGGTACGCCCGGCTCATCGGGGATTGTTCTGAGCCAGGCGTCTAGTCTTCTTTTGAAGATGTCCACTGCAACTCTCTTCGAGTTTCTTAGGTCTTTGGACAACTGATTAAACAGTTTTGGTCCTGTCACCACAAAACTATTTTCTTTCAGGGTTAAAGACGTTTCCTGTCTCGCCTTCAATTTGGGAATACGACACAGTCTACCGTTTCTACCTTCCACCGTAGAGTGGAAGTTCAGAGTAAGATTAGGGACTAGTTTCTCCATTATTTTCCAAGTGTAAATAATGGTGTATCTCTCTCTTCTCCTTTCCAGTGAATATAGGTCTAGTTCTCGTAACCTTTCCCAGTAATTTAGTTCTTTGCACCCATTGATCTTGGCTGTGAAGCTTCTTTGGATCCCCTCCAGCTGTCTAATGTCTTCTTTTTTATATGTCACCACAAAACTATTTTCTTTCAGGGTTAAAGACGTTTCCTGTCTCGCCTTCAATTTGGGAATACGACTCAGTCTACCGTTTCTACCTTCCACCGTAGAGTGGAAGTTCAGAGTATAATTAGGGACTAGTTTCTCCATTATTTTCCAAGTGTAAATAATGGTGTATCTCTCTCTTCTCCTTTCCAGTGAATATAGGTCTAGTTCTCGTAACCTTTCCCAGTAATTTAGTTCTTTGCACCCATTGATCTTGGCTGTGAAGCTTCTTTGGATCCCCTCCAGCTGTCTAATGTCTTCTTTTTTATATGGGGATGTTAGGACCGAGCAGTATTCCAATTTGGGTATTATCAGGGTTTTCAATAGAGGAATCATTACATTTCTATCCCTTCGTTTAAAGGTTCTCAATATCTGACCCGTTATTCTCTTTGCTCTGTTTACTGCTATCTTATTTTGTGTTTCAAATTTCGCATCATCTGTCATTACAACCCCTAAATCTTTTGCTCTGGAACTTCTCTGAATTTCCTGTCCATTTGGGGTATAATATTCCATGGATTTTAGGTCCTCTCTTCCGTACCGTAATAGCTAAAATTTCTCGGTGTTAAACTTCATATTGTTGTCTTCCGTCCACTTGTAGATTCTGTTCATGTCGGTTTGTAGATATCCTATATCTTCTGGGTTTCTTATTTTTCTACTGATCTTTATGTCATCCGCAAAGGATGTTACTGTGCTGTCTCTGGTAACGTCCTCATCTATGTCAGTTAGCATGATTATGAAGAGTAGTGGAGCTAATACCGTTCCTTGTGGTACTGAGCTGAGGACCTCTGATTCTGATGAAGATACTCCTTGTACTGTAACGACTTGCCGCCGCTCACTAAGGAAATTATATATCCATTTCCCTACTTTTCCTGTTATTCCCATATATTTCAGTTTATGTATTATGATTCCGTGGTCACACCTGTCGAACGCTTTAGCAAAGTCTGTGTATAGTATATCATAGTTTTTATTACTTTCAAATGCATCAATAATGTTGTTATAGTGTTCCATTAGTTGTGATGGGCATGATCTGCCTGACCGAAACCCGTGTTGGTTATCATTGAATTTTTTCTGAGTTTCCAAAAAGTCATAGATTTTCTGTCTAACTATTCTTTCAAATATTTTAGTGAGATGAGATGTAAGCGACACTGGCCTATAGTTTTTTGCCTCGGATCGATCTCCTTTATATATTGGGACTATGTTTGCCCTCTTCAGGATGCCCGGTATTTCTCCCGTGTCTAGTGATCGTCCCCATATCCAGTATAGGGGCTCAGCGATTGCATTCTCGCAGTTTTGATCAGTGTGTCATCCCATTTATCTGGTCGTGCCGCTGAGTGTGTTTTTAGTTTCCCTATGGCTTGGGTAATATCATCCGTCGTAAAGTCGAAATCCGTTATACTTTCCCCTTGTGGTTCTTCTTCAAAGAACGCGTTTCTATCGCATATCAATTTGTCAGTTTTTGGGATACTGAAAGATGATTCGTACTGAGCTCTTAATATTTCAGATACTTCTGTTAGATCACCAGATAAAGCACTGTTCTCATTTTTTAAAGGTCCGATAGTCGCATGGTTTTTCGACTTTCTTTTTGCGAAATTATAGCAGTACTTTGAGTTAGCCTTTATCGCTTCTATAGCGTCGTCGTCTTCTTTTTCTGTATACTTCTCGATTAGTTCCTGTATGACGACATCGATACTTTGCAGTTTATCATTTAATATTTTTTTGATGTTGTTATCTTTACAATTACTTAATTTTGCAGTCATTCGTTTTCTCTTTCGAAACAGTGCCCTCTTTTGTCTCTCGAACCTGCTTCTCTTTCCTTTTTGTTCTATCTTTGGACATGTTTTTCCACAATTTCTAACGTCTTTTCCTCTAACGTCATTAGCATCTCCTCCGTTGTCTTGGCCTCTAAAATGGTTTTCCAATCTATTACTTCCATGCTGGATGTCACATCTTCCCAGTTTATGTTTATATATATATATATATGAGAGAGAGAGAGAGAGAGATATCCCTGCTAGGACGCACTGAATATCCCTACCAACCTTGGAAAGATGCTTACACGAATTTTTAAATGAACTTTTTTTCCGGAATTATACATATATAGGCTCGCCTTTGCTTTCCGCCCGAATTGTTCATTCTGGTGAAGTTCAAGCTTTACACTCCACCTTAGACTTACTTTTAAACGGGGATATATATATATATATATATATATAAATCAGGTCATCCCATAAGTAATGTTTTTTAGATCGGAATTTGAAGGACAAAAAAAAAACTCAACTGAAACTTTTTAATCTAGTATATATTTTCCATCGGAATCAATGACACTGCCAACATCCTACAAGCTTTTCAATGCCATGCTTATAAAATTCAGGCGGTTTTGAGGCAAAAAACGTACAAAGACTGGTGTGCAGGTCATCTAAAGAAGTATACTGTTTCTCGTCAAGATAGTTTTGCAGACTCCTGAAGAGATGATAATCTGAAGGCGCAAGGTTTTGAGAATATGGAGGATGTGGAAGTTTTTCCCACCCAAGCTCCTCAACTTTTGCAGGAGTGATCCGAGCGGTATGAGGACGTGCGTTGTCGTGGTGGAACACGATTCCTTTCCGATTAACCAAAGAAGGTCTCTTTTCTTTTAATGCGGTGTTCAATCGATCCAGTTGTTGACAGTAGACTTGAACGGTGATTGTTTGGTTGTGTGGTAAGGTTTCAAAGTGTATTACACCACCTTTATCCCACCAAACACTAAGCAACACCTTCCGAAGGTGAAGATTTGGTTTTGGCTGTGGTGTCGCTGGTTCTCCGGCACAAACCCATTGTCGACGGCGCTTAACATTCTGGTACAGTATCCATTTTTCATCACGTCACTAAACGGTGCAAAAACGGATCTTGGAGTTCACGGGAATGAAGAGCTGTGCTAATGTTTACCCGCACCCTCAGATTGTCGACTGACAATTCATATGGCACCCATTTTCCTAACTTAGGCACTTTCCCGAGTTGTTGCAAATGTCGATGGATGGTGGACGGGGATGAATTGAGTTTCTGGGCCAATTCTTTGACAGTTGTTGAACAGTCTTCTTCAAGTGCGGCTAACAGCAGGTCATCATCAAACTCAGCAGGGCGTCCAGAGCGTGCTGCATCTGTCAAACAGCAGTCACCATTCTTAAACTTTTGAAACCATCTTTGACATTTTCTCACATGCAGAATATCGTTGCCATAAACATCCTGAATGTTTCGCGTTGCTTCAGTAGCACTATTCCCTTTTTTGAACTCGTAAAACATTATATGCCTGATATGCTCTTCTGATACTGCCATGTTTATGAGGGGTTCACATAAAGCAAAACACACGTCTTCACTGGTCAAGGTCTGTAAAGTATGTAGCGAAACACGATAGATCTCTTAGATATAACCTTCGGAAAAGTTATGCTTAAACCGAGTAGGACTAGTTTAAACTTAATCTATCGTAAAAAACGACATTACTTATGGGATGACCTGATATATATATATATATATATATATATATATATATATATTTTTTTTTAGGTAGGTTGATTTTCCGCATCTTTTTAGATATCGACTTTGGACTAGTCGAGATAGTCAGGGCTTAATATGATAATAACCGACAAAACATTTCAGATCCCTAGCTTTAACCGTTTTTTGAGGAAACCGTTTCAAAAATCGTCAAAAAATCGTACCGAAAAATATCGCATTTTCGCAATTTTCGGCCGAAAAAATCATGCTATTTTCATAAAAAAATCCTGAAAAAAGTTACAATTTTATTGAAAAAAAGTTAAAAAAACATGTACAGAGTCAAATAGACACATTTAGATCCCAAGATCATCATAATTTTCACTGTAAGAGCCCTTAGAAGCAAAGGAAGGCCTCATCTGGCGGCTTAGGGCTTTGGCCAGAATGTGTTTGTGCCTTGATTCGAGTCCATAAACAGTATGGGAAGCTTCAGATGTCAGCTTCACGGCCCTTTCAACACTCTGAGAATGTGAAGGCAGATCAGGCAGCTCCAGCTTGGTGCCATTCAGCAATGCTTCTTGAAGCTCCTGGTCAGAAAAGTCTTCTGTGAGAGCAGGTTCATAGATGCCACTTTGAGAAAGGTTGATTAGTTCTGACCAGTGGGTAGCTTCAATGTTGATGGCTGTGATCTTCTTCAGCCTCTTCTTGGCTGGCTTCCCACTTCTGAAAGAATAATAATTAATTTATTTTTTATTCCAGTTTAAGATTTAGTCCCTATTAGTATCAGAATTGCTGATTTAATTTAACTTAAATTAAAAAAAAAAACCCGAGTTCTATAAATCCCCATAATCGAATTTTTTTTCAGAAAGAAGGTAAGATTATTTCCATTATCAGAGGGGGGGGGAATTGGGATAAGAAAAGGTGAAAAAAAATTCGATTATGGGGATTTATAGAACTCGGGCCTTTTTTTTATTAAATAAATCCCCATAATCAAATTTTTTTTTCACATTTTTTAAATTAATAAATGTCTATCTGATGGACAGAATTTTCTTGAGAGCAGCTTCTCTCACTTCCAAGTCATCAGACTTCATCATGGAGTACAGCACATTCTCGGGCAGCAAGGCAAAAGCATTGTTCTTCAGGTTCTTGAAAGCAACACCCTGGATTTCTTCAGACTGCTGCTTGATCCTCTGGATCATGTTGAAGATGTACAGCTGCTGATTGTGGAACTTGCTGTCCCTTTTGAACTCAAACCAACTGACTGCATACACTTCCACAATGAACTTGATGGCCTGGTAAAGCTTATCCTGTAGTTCTGGAGGGTAAGCACCTCTGGTCCACAGACACATCAATCTAATTACCAAAGTCAACCATCTTGCATGGTTTAATGGTCCAATTTTCCAGGCAGCAAATCTTGGGTTGACTTTGCCCCTGGAAATTCCAAGCACATACTCCAAAAGAAGCCTCTGGTCGCTACTGAGATCATTCAGTGTCTCCTCAGCAAATTCCATGTCATCCAGGGGGCCACTGAGTTTGGTGAATTCCACTTGTGGCAGATCTTGGTAGTCAATTTCACAGTTTTCCCAGCGGACCAGTGAAAGCAGTGGGACTTTTGGTACTGCCATCAAGATGCTTGAAAACAGCTCTGAAAGGAAGCTCATTCTGATGGAGTGAACAGCCAATGGTGTGCAATTTCCGCTCAATTTTATTTTCCAGAGCTGTTACAAGGCCTCCCTCCCAGCCAGTGTTTGTATTTGTGTTGTCAAGGAGGACAGCTTTCAGGGTATGAACACTGTTAAACTCCTCCAAGACACTAGCAACTTCTTCACCAAGAAGAACTCCAGTCGCTCCTTTAATTGGGATGACTCTGTGAGTAAGATATGTTCGACTTTCAGTTCCCGGCTCCTTTGTGAAAGTCAAATGGTGCTCTTGTCTCTTTCCTTTCTTCAGCTTAGTCTCCCCATTTTCATCCTTAACTTCTCTGTACAGCAAAGTGTCCTTGTCAACTTTTCCATCCATACAGACTAACTTTTCCAGACCCTCATTGTGCTTTTCATCACTTTTCACTTTCATTCTAGCTTTTTCCCTGTCCATTTTCGATTTATCAAGTATTATCTGTTTCACATCAAGGCCAGGCTTAAGCAGGTCTATAGCTTGTAAGTCCAGGAGGAAGGCATTAGCAAGACTTGCCCCAAGATTGGAAGAAACATCACCCCTGATCAGTTCCATGGCATATCTGGGGTTTTTCAAAAAGCTGTAACCTCCACTTGGGTGCCTTCTTGGCTTGAACTCTTCAGCTTCACCACTAGATGGCTGAAACGAAAATAAAAAATAAATTGCTAAAGCGAAAATGGGGGAAAATAGGGGAAAAAGTGGGGAAAAATATGGGTAAAAATCGACGAAAATGGGCGAAAATAAGAATAAATTACTTAAACGAAAATGGAGAAAAAGTGGGAAAATAGGGGGGGGGGGGGGGATGGGTAAAAATTCAGGTAAAAAGTCGGCGAAAATGGGCGAAAAAAATAATAAATTACTAAAGCGGAAATGGGGTAAAAAAGGGGGGAAATAGGGACAAAAAGTAGGGATAAATTTGGGTAAAAATGGGATAAGATATAAGAAAAAATATATATTACCTCTCCTGATTCTCCTGAGCTGGATTCAAAAGAAATATCTTGTGAAGGTGTGGAGGCAAAAGTGGCCAAATCCACTTCCTGCTGCTGTTGAATCTTGCTCTGTAATCTTTCTGCTTCAGCTGCAGCCCTCTGGTCTCTCTTCACAGCAGCTTTATCCACAGATCCCAGCTGGAAAGAGCCCTTGGGTCCTATTTTGGCCCTCTGATCTCTCAAGTATTCCCTCTCCTCTACTGGAACCTGAAATATTAAAGTATATTAAATAGCGGATCTAAAATAAGAGATAAAATCCTGAAAAAATATTGATTATTAATTTCTATTACCAGGGGGGGGGAAGGAAGATTACAGGAGGAAAATGCGGATATTTTTCAATTACAAGCATTGAATTTCCTTCCATTTAAAAGGCACCTAATCGCACTAAGTTAGGCCAGTTAAAAGTTAAAAAAATAATAGCATTACCTTCTTACTGGGAGGACAAGTGCAGATTATGTGCTGTGTTTGACAATTTTCTTTCTTGCACTTCACAACATTGTCATCACAGGGACGAACAGGTAGCTTACAGGTGCAAGCAGAAATGTCAAAAAGTTTATCCAGCTTTTCCTCCAGATTCTGCTCCTGGACTGTAGAAAGAAATTTCCTGTTTATCTCTTTTGCTTTCTTGAAGCACACTTTATCCACCAATTTCACTACATAATATTCCTCATACAGGGGCAGCCGCGGGTTCACTGCCTGCCAGATCTCAATCACATCCTTTGCTATCATTTTAGCAATATCATAGTCTTTCAAGTCCGGGTGGCTGTTTTGGAGGAAATAACTGTACTGAATAACTTGGCGGAGGGTAGGAGGCTCTGTTTTATTCAAAGGGGAAGGCTGGCCACTGAATTTTTTGGCACTATCACTTCGAGTTAACACTGCAGACTTCCGTTTTTTACCCATTTTTATGAAATATCTGAAAATAAACACAATTAAATGAACGCATCATAAAATAACTTAATTTAATACACATTTTATAGGTAAATATCATTAAAAAATACAAAATAATACATTAATAAACATCTATAATGCATTTACAATAAGTTTCAAGCATCGTTTTGTTAAAAAAGGCGAATTTTAATTGATTATTTCGATGAAATAAGGTCCGATATTTTGTTTGTTTACATTGCGCAAATTCCGCGCGCGCGATTTTACGCGTAAAATTCAGCAATTTTACAACTTAAAAATAATTAACAATCCTCAAAAAATACAATCATTTTCACAAATATGAGTTGGTGCAACGTTTTTTATACATTAATACCTTCTATCTAGACTAGTCCAAGATCACAGTTCCAAAATCAACCTACCTTAATATATATATAATATATATATATATTATATATATATATATATATATATATATATATATATATATTATATGAGGGTAATTCAATAAGTATCCGCAGTTTTTATTTTCACAATTTTATTTTCACATCTGATAGATTATAAACACATCACTTCTTAACATAGTCTCCCTGTTTCTCAGTACACTTAGTTCAGCGATCTACAAGCTTCCTAATGCCATCACAAAATAATGTTTTTGGCTGTGTGCGTAGCCAGTCATGCACCGCCTCCTTCAGGTCATCATCGCCTTGGAATCGCTGACCTCTCAAAGCGTCTTTTACTGGTCCAAACAGGTAAAAATCCATAGGTGCCAGGTCTAGATTGTAGGCTGGATGGTCGAGAACTTCAAATTTAAGTTCTTGAAGTCATTTTATAGTCTGTGCAACGGTATGAGGGCGCGCATTGTCGTGTAACAGAATAACACCTTCCGACAATCTCCCTCTCCGATTTGTGCGATTTGCTTGCTTTAACTCATTCCAAAGCATGTCAGAATACGAATAATGATAATGATAACCTTGAACATTATCTAGAGCGTGGAACTACAGTAACAAGTGCATCGTATTCTGACATGCTTCAGAATGAGTTAAAGCAAGCAATTCGCACAAAACGGAGAGGGAGATTGTCGGAAGGTGTTATTCTGTTACACGACAATGCGCGCCCTCATACCGCTGCACAGACTAGAAAATGCCTTCAAGAACTTAAATTTGAAGTTCTCGACCATCCAGCCTACAGTCTAGACCTGGCACCTTCTGATTTTTACCTGTTTGGACCAGTAAAAAACGCTTTGAGAGGTCAGCGATTCCAAGGCGATGATGACCTGAGGGAGGCGGTGCATGACTAGATACGCACACAGCCAAAAACATTCTTTTGTGATGGCATTAGGAAGCTTGTAGATCGCTGGATTAAGTGTATTGAGAAACAGGGGGACTATGTTGAGAAGTGATGTGTTTATAATATATCAGATGTGAAAATAAAAATGTGAAAATAAAAAGTGCGGATACTTATTGAATTACCCTCGTATATATATATGAGAGAGAGAGAGGGAAATAAACATACTGATAAACAACATGATCGAGTGTTGCAATAACGGGATCCCCTAGTTGCCCCTACGAACCGTGGAAGGATGTTTACACTCTACCTTAGACCTACGGTTTAACACGGATCATTAGGTCACCCTGGCTAGCAACCGTGGAAGGACGCGCCGCCGCCGGGTCTCGAGCCAGCCTACACTCCACCTTAGACCTACAGTTTAACACGGTCGCCGAAGCCCGACGCATATAATCGTAATATTTTATGTGCGTATAGACGGGTGTGTACGTGCCAAACGAAGTATACACTTTGCCAACTGGCTGACGATGCCTGGAGGCACTGGCTGATTAGGGGTCCTATAAGGCAACGGCCGCTCGGCTGAAGTCTTAATATGCGCTTGGCTCCTGTCAAGCGAACACCTCTCCTCTCTCTCTCTCTCCTCTCTCTTAGGTTAGGTATACCCCTTTGGGGGGGTGAGGCCGTCCCACCTTATCCCCCAAAGCGGTCTCCCCCGGCAGGGTTCATTGCAACTTGGGGGATGACTCCGCCTCCAAGTTGCATAACCCCATGTTGCTCTTGCAGCAACCCCCTCCCCCATATAGGGGTGCCTTTCAACAAGGGGAAGGGGGGGGGGTACTATGGGTGCCTTAAAACAAGGGGGTGGGGGCGCACTATGGGTGCCTTGCAGCAAAGGGGGGTGGCACTCTTGCAACATTGATCAACATTTGCATTGCACTCGTCCATTTTTCGCCCATACTACTGATGACAACAAGCTTTCCTGGACCAGAAACACTATAGCATCCCCAAAGAAGCAAACTACTATCACCATGTTTAACCGTAAGAAGGATATTTTTTTCCTCAAATGCAGTACAGTATTTGATTTTCGCCAAACATACTGTTGCTCGTTGTTCCCCAATAATTCAATTTTGGTCTCGTCTCTGCAAGAGAATTTCCCTCCAGAATGCAAATCCATCATTTTGATGATCCATAGCGTACTTTTAATGTATTACATTATATGTTGGAGTTAAACTATTTTTTTTATTTATTAAATTTTTCCAAACGAACGGTAAAGTTTTTATAACTATCCTATGAATGGTACAAAATATAACTGAAATGTTTCTTTGGATGAATATTTAATAAATTCCAATGATATCACTGCAGTGTATGCGATATTTTTCAAAGCAACTATACAAGCCCAAGAATGACCCTAGACTACACCTTTTCACTCTCAAATTAAAACAACTGAATTTCAAATTAAAATAAATGAATTTCAAATTAAAAGAAATGAATCTCAAATTAAAATAAATGAATCTCAAATTAAAACAACTGAATTTCAAATTAAAACAACTGAAGTTTAAATTAAAGCAAGTGAAATACAATTTAAAATATATGAAAGTCAATTTAAAACAGAGATTGTGTAAAATCTGAATGTGCATCGAAAGCTTTTATTTTATAGCTGGTGGGAGTACTTGGCATCTGAAACACGTTGGCAACATTCACAAGTCCCTAGCAACCGTTGCTATCCATGACTCGACTCTCTCAGTTACCAAGGACGTCCTCTCTGACCCGGCCAGCTCTCACTCGCTCTCACAGCTGTGTATTTCAAGGTTATTAAAAGAACTGAGTTACGCTTTACTGTGATGATTTGGATTATTTTTACAATATAAATTTCTACAGGGTGATCCAAAAGTCTCTCCGCAGTAAGAAACAGCCTAATAGCCTACGCTTTGATAGATGTAGCCTAAACAAAAGGCCTAATAGCCTAGCTCCCATTATTCAATCATGGACGTGAAATAACTGTGGAGAGACTTTTGGATCACCCTGTAGAAATTTATATTGTAAAAATAATCCAAATCATCACAGTAAAGCGTAACTCAGTTCTTTTAATAACCTTGAAATACACAGCTGTGAGAGCGAGTGAGAGCTGGCCGGGTCAGAGAGGACGTCCTTGGTAACTGAGAGAGTCGAGTCATGGATAGCAACGGTTGCTAGGGACTTGTGAATGTTGCCAACGTGTTTCAGATGCCAAGTACTCCCACCAGCTATAAAATAAAAGCTTTCGATGCACATTCAGATTTTACACAATCTCTGTTTTAAATTGACTTTCATATATTTTAAATTGTATTTCACTTGCTTTAATTTAAACTTCAGTTGTTTTAATTTGAAATTCAGTTGTTTTAATTTGAGATTCATTTCTTTTAATTTGAGATTCATTTCTTTTAATTTGAAATTAATTTATTTTAATTTGAAATTCAGTTGTTTTAATTTGAGAGTGAAAAGGTATAGAACAGGAAAGCCCTAGACCTGAGACCCAGTCAGGGCCATGTCAGTAAGGATAGAATACTACAATGACGAAAAAGTGTATCGTGGGCTATTTCTTATAATTGTGAAGAAAGTTTATTTCAAGAAAAATATAATAAACCACCATCAAATTCAACCAGTCTTCGATACTGGAAGCGCAAACTTTTGGAAACAGGGAGCCTGGTAAAAGATCGTCCAAGAAGTGAAAGGCCAGTAACAGCGACACGAGACAGCAAAGAAAATGTCCTCGCCAGTTTTCAAGTCGATCCAACAACTTCAACGAGAAAAGTCGCACAGAAATTGGGTATTTCCAAATTTTCAGTAACAAAAATATTGAAATCACAGGGGTACCACGATTACAAACAAATTTACTCTCACCTCATGTGCGACGATGATTCTGATAGACGGCTGCAGTTTGCTGAAACAATGAGACAAAAGTTCAACAGTGATCCAGATTTCCTTCGAAAGATCAAATTTTCAGATGAACGTGTCTTCGGTTTAACGAGTAAAGGAAACAAACACAACGTTCACTACTGGGCGAAAAAAATCCCAAAATACGATTGGATAAACCCGTTAAACGGCTACACTAACAGTTTGGGCGTACATTGGTTATTGAGGACTAGTTTCCTTTGACATATCGAGAGATACGATGGATGGGAAACGCTATTGCCAGGTATTGAGAGACAAAGTTTTGTCACAGTTTACTAATGACGTTGGCAGGAATTGGCTTTATCGACATGATGATGCGCCGCCACATTACTCTGAAGCTGCCCGTCAGATTCTGGATACGAACGTTGAAGGAAGATGGCTTGGGCGGCGAGGTCCCATCGAGCCGGATCACCTGATTTAACCCCATGTGATCTCTGACTTTGGGCATATTTGCGTGACAAACTCTCCACTCCTGGTTTCATCTATCAAAATGTGAATGCCCTTGGCCGTAGAATAGATAATGAACTGAAAAAGATCCCACTCGATATGTTCAGAAGAATAATGAGTGTTTCACAGAGAGAACCCACAAATGTATCATATCGGATGGAGAACTCTTTGAAGATTAAATTACAATTTAACAAAATATTAAGGTTATTATGAATAAAATTCTTATAGACTTTTTGTTTGATTTGTTTCATCATTTGAACACTTATCTGTATAATGTTAACTAAATAGTTGTATGTATAAAATCCTCAAAGACTTCTCTCCCGCCCTGTTACAGCGTGTTTCCTAACATTGGGATGCACTTTCAGGATGGATTCAGAACCTGAAAACAATGAAAAAAGCTTCTATAAACATATACCCGAAATCGCTTTGTTTCCGAGTTACAGCCCGTTATGTGTTCCAGCAAGTATCCGCCTTACCTTTAAAGGAAGTGCTCAAAATGACGCCTTGCACTTGAATACACGCCCGAACACGCCTCGTCATAAATTGCCTGACGCGTTGAAACATTCCAGGTATTGCTCGGATTTTCTGGCATCCTTGTTCTACACGTTGGCGAAACATTTCAACGTTGTCAATGGGTGTCACGTAAACGATGGATTTCAGATGACCCCACGGGTAAAAATCGAATGGATTCAGGTCCGGGGAGCGAGCAGACCACGCAATGGGTTCTCCACGGCCTATCCATTTATCAGGGAAATGGTCATCCAAATAGTCTCTGGCTACTCAACTAAAATGAGGCGGAGCGCCGTCATGCATAAACCACATACGACGTCGGACACCAAGAGGAACTTCATCTAGTAAATCGCTTAAATCATACCTTAAAAAATTGGAATAGGATTCTCCTGTTAATCTTCCAGGCAAAACAAAAGGACCGATTAAGTTGTCGGCAATAAGTCCTGCCCATACATTGATACTAAATTGTTGTTGGTGCTTGACTGGATGATGGCATGCGGATTCTCTTCGGCCCAGTGATGAGTGTTGTGAAAATTGATCATGCCATTTCTTGTGAAGGCAGCCTCATCAGAAAACAACACGAAGGATAGAAAACGAGGATCGCGAGCACACTGTTGAAGGAACCAAGTACAAAAAGCCTCTCGTGGTGGGAAATCAGCTTCAGTAAGGCCTTGTACTCTCTGAATGTGATATGGGTAAAGTTATTGTTCCCGTACAATTCTCCACACAGTTGTGTATCTTACACCCTCTGCTGCTGCTGCTATCCTTCGGGTGCTGACACCAGGATGTTCCTCCACGCGATTCAGGACCCGCTCCTCCAACTCAACAGTTCTGCCGCTGATTGGTCTACTACCATCTGAAACTCGTTTGTTGAATGATCCTGTATCACGAAGACGCTCGTCTATTCTCTGAAAGGTCTTCTCATCTGGCAGACGGCGATTCGGAAACCTTTTCGCATATAGACGTCTTGCTGCGGCCGCATTACACTCGGCAAGTCTATACATGAGATGCATGTCTGCCATTTCTCTGTTTGAATAAGCCTCCATTCTCACTTCAAATGCACACTATCACTGAATAGCACAAAAACTTTCAAGTTTTTTTCACTGGACTGCACTTATTCACGGTAAGAAGTTACGAAACACCGCGATGTACCTCTAACTGACTGATGGCTCTACACTCAATGATATTGAAACATGTCATAGAGTGTACGAAACATTACAATCGGCAAGGCCATACATGAAATAAGTCTCGTACACACTCACAAACATTGTCGGTAAGCGGTGTTTGTAAACAGTTTGCCTGGAGCACAAAACTGGCTGTAACTCGGAAACAAAGCGATTTCGGGCATATGTTTATATAAGCTTTGTTCATTGTTTTCAGGTCCTTAATCCATCCTGAAAGTGTGTCCCACATGTTACGAAACACCCTGTGTGTATATGTATATATATATAATATATATATATATATATATATATATATATACACACACACAGGGTGTTTCAGGAGGAAAGGTCAATACTTGGGGAGGTGATAGTATCGGTCATTGTGAGAAAAAAGTTCATATGAACATGTGTCTAATTCTGAATGGTTACGGAGATAGAGCTGTTTGAATCTACAAATACAAAAGCATTGTTAATGGTAATCAAGAAAGAGAAACCAATTACTGTTTCTAACATTTAATGTTTAAACATTGGCATTTTGAATGGTATCATATACAGAAATGACAAATTTGTTGCAGTTTACAATACGTTTTCGAAAATCCCACCGTCAACCTCAATGCACTTCGCAACTCGTGTGCGAAGATCGCGTGTTGTTCGTCTGAGTTGATCTTGACGTTCCTTTATGCGGGCAGCAGCATCCAAAATGCGCGCGAGCAATTCGTCTCGTGTATCCACCTTTCTTTTGTAAACTTGACTTTTCATCCACCCCCACAAACAATAAACTAACGGAGAGAGGTCTGGAGACCTTGGTGGCCATTGAATGGAACCACCGCTGGGGGAGGAAGAGCTGCGCGCGCATCAGATTCAAACAGCTCTATCTCCGTAACCATTCAGAATTAGACACATGTTCATATGAACTTTTTTCCTCACAATGACCGATACTATCACCTCCCGAAGTATTAACCTTTCCTCCTGAAACACCCTGTATACTGTATATATATCAGAATAACTATAATGCAGTATAGATATATCGATAAATAGGTAGATTAAGATGTTTCAGAACGTTAGTGAAATTCGTCGATCGATGTTGAACGTTATATGGAATAGTTGTATATCAGCGAGATGGCTAACTAGTTAAAGTTTGGTTTCTCATACCTGCAGTTATGTACCGCGGAATTGAATCCTGGATTGGATTCTCCATTTATTTATTTATATATATATATATATATATATATATATATATACAGTATATACCTGGGTATATTGTGACAGTGTATCAGAGTCATCCGAAGTTTTCTTGATCACCTTTTTGCATGCGCCATTCTCAAACGATTTCGCATCCTAATAAGAGGGAGACTGCTCGAATGGGGGGAGGATAATTGGTGTGTAAAGGAGAGAGAGAGAGAGAGAGAGAGAGAGAGAGAGAGGGAGAGAGAGAAAGAGGGAGAAAAAGTGATAGTGAAAATGAGAGTGTGTACGAAAGTGAAAGTGAGAAGAATAACGATGAGGGTTCAGCACACACACACACAAAGAGAGAGAGAGAGAGAGAGAGAGAGAGAGAGAGAGAGAGAGAGAGAGAGAGAGAGAGAGAGAGAGAGAGAGAGAGAGAGAGAGGAGTTACAAGGACAAAAGGAAACCTCAAAGATCTTTCGGTCCACTCGGCGAGGTTCCCATCATTAAACTGTTCAATTTTTAACTACTTTAGTAGAAAACTAAAGGACGTATGAAGAACGGTTGAAAAAAATAACTTGACTTTGAAAAAGTAGCCCAGGAAATCTTACAGGAAAAAGGAGAATATATAAGCTGGCTCTACAATTACGCCATGCATACAGAGATTATACACTAAATAGCACCACTGTATAAACTATCCAACAATATACTTGTGCCGATCGCACATCAACTACTTGGTATCGTTACAAAAACCTCGAACATAGGGAAACAAAAATTAACAACAGAACTCAGATTTTCTACACCATGCCCTCACCCGTCACGGGCATCCAGCCAACGAAAAGAAAAAAAAGATTGTGTCGACACAAATGCAATTCTACATCACCTAATCCATGTCATGCATTTTTTTACGGGTTTTTTTTTGTTATGAAATTACATGTTTCTACAAAATATTTTTTCTACTCTATTCTTAGACATATTAACAAGGTATGCAAGTGTGTGTGTGTTTTTTCTGTGATTGGATGTCTGTCCTGTGTATGTCTCTGCCAACTCTGAATGTCGCCGAGTTTCAACGTGAGTCTCCCGCCATGAAAGGTGTTTATGCAGTAAGTGATATACTGAGTCGTTCATACTCCGATGTGTTGTGCCACCACCCACAAGAGTAGAGAAAATCTCTTTCCGGCGACGAATATCAGTGGGACGTCCCTGTATCTATTCCCATGTACTTGTCCCTTATGGAGAATGGAAGTTTTTGTGGGTGATCACCCATTGTTGCTACGGCTAATTCAAGAGTCTCCCACTTAGAGGTGTTTATGAGGCAAGTGATAAAAAATGAGTTGCTCGATGGTTAATCATGTTATGTGGGGCACAATCAACCAGAGACGTGTCTCTAAAGTTGGGGGAGAATTAAGTGTAGGAGGAAATGCTTAAACAAACTCCCGCACGGTTACTTTATAGTACTATTTTCTTAAATTATATTATATGCGAGGACAGTCTTAAACCGTGAGTGTATTCAGAACTTTGTCCAACCTATTTTGAAATATGTTTACACTTTGGCTTAAAACAACCTACGAGGGAAGTTGGTTCCAGATATTAACTTTCATGGTAGAAGAAATTACCACAGGCAGAGGTACGAAATGTTTTAAGTTCCAATTTAAAATCACTATTTCTTGTCGGATTGATAGGAGCACTGGCTACCTAAGCAAGAGCTAAAATTCCTCTCTACCATCCATGATGACTTTATGTACCATGCGTCATCAGCAGTAGACTTGTCAGATAAATTAATGTACGGTAGGCCTTTTGGTGGTGTTGCTTTCTTAATAAGGAAAAATTTGTCAAAACATAAAATTTTTAACAAGCGATAATGTAAGGTTGTTAGACATTGAATTACAAGTGAACAATGATTGCATATTAATTAGGCTGACCATATTTCCTTGAGACAAAAACGGGACATTGGGATGGCAAAAAAGGGACGGGGGTTATGTAATATTCTGTATTCATGAAAAAGTAAGTACATAAACATATAAACATATTGAGCTTACAATTATTCTTCAGTGACAGAACCCATACAAAAACCCATACAAAACGGTACGTATGGTCAGCCTAATATTAATTGTAAACTGCTATTTACCATACAACAACGGCAGTAATCTAGATGAATACATTGACTTGCTGTACAAAATTAAGTCTTATCAGATAACCCCAAATATTCTCGGTGTACTGTATAATAATGGGGGACTTTAACGCACATGTGAACTCGGAATTCTTTGTAGAATTGGGTAACATGTGCGAGTCGGCCAATTTAAGTACAAGTGATGTAGAAGTATTAGGGGTAACCAGTGGTAATTTTACATGCGTTAGTGATATGAGTGGTACCACCAGGTGGATTGATCATTGTCTCACAAGTAATAATCTAAAGGATCGAATTGTTAGAGTTCATATTCTGCATGATTTCTTTCTTTCTGATCATAGACCATTAGAAATATTAATTAACTTTACCAATTTATGCGCAACACGACTTAACAAGAACTCAATAGGTAAGAATAATCGCGTCGATTGGTCCAATGTTAATATGCAGCAGAAAATAGAATACAAAGACAGAACAAGTCACCTTTTTAATAATTTAGAAATTTTGCATCTTGCCTGTAATAATCCTTGCTCAAATGATTCTCACTGTAAACTCATAGATAGGTATTATAGTAAGATAATATCCCTGTTAAGAGAAGCAGGAAGCCCCCTGATTAAATCTTACAACTATCATACTAAGATTATTCCTGGATGGAATGATTTTATTGCCCCCCCCCCTGAAGAGGGAATCGAAAGACGCCTATGATTTGTGGTGCTTTCATGGTAGACCCAGATTAGGACCAGTATACATGAATATATGTAGAGGTAGGGGTCAGTATAAGGCGGCCATAAGGCGATGTAAACAAGAAGAAGAGTCTATTCGAGCATCAAAAGCCTGTGAAGCTCGCATAAATAACGATAATAAAAAATTTTGGAAATTTGTTAAGAATCAAACGGGTGTCAAAAATGTCAAATCGATGGGGTGTCGGGGGAGGATGAAATTGCAAAGCTGTGGAAAAACCACTATTCTAACATTCTTAACAGTGTGAGTAGGGATAATCTTAAGATAGATTGCAGCGAAACGATTGTGGGAGGGACAAGGGAAAATACTTTGACATCATTTTCTGAAGTAAAGAGGTTAATTAAAGAGTTAAAGACTGGTTCTGCGTCAGGGGTAGATGACTTATCGAATGAGCACTTAAAATATGCAAATGACATAGTATGTCTGCATATATCATTGCTTCTATCAGCCATGCTTGCTCATAACTATATCCCTGCAGAGTTCATGAGGGTATATACATGGTGTTTCAGGAGGAAAGGTCACTACTTCGGGAGGTGATAGTATCGGTCATTGTGAGAAAAAAAGTTCATATGAACATGTGTCTAATTCTGAATGGTTACGGAGATAGAGCTGTTTGAATCTACAAACACAAAAGCATTGTTAATGGTAATCAAGAAAGAGAAACCACTTACTGTTTCTAACATTTAATGTTTAAACATTGGCATTTTGAATGGTATCAGATACAGAAATGACAAATTTGTTACAGTTTACAATACGTTTTCAAAAATCCCACCGTCACCCTCAATGCACTTTGCAACTCGTGTGCGAAGATCGCATGTTGTTCGTCTTAGTTGATCTTGACGTTCCTTTATGCGGGCAGGAGCATCCAAAATGCGCGCGAGCAATTCGTCTCGTGTATCCACCTTTCTTTTGTAAACTTGACTTTTCATCCACCCCAACAAACAATAATCTAACGGAGATAGGCCTGGAGACCTTGGTGGCCATTGAATGGGACCTCCGCGGCCGATCCATCGACCAGGGAAAGTTTGATTTAGGTATTGCATCACCAGACGGGTAGAATGTGGAGGAGCTCCGTCATGCTGAAAGTACATACCAGCGCGTGTAGCCAAAGGAACATCCTCCAATAGTCCTGACAATTCATTTTGCAGAAATTCTAGGTAACTTTGTCCTGTAAGACGATTCTCGAAAGTAACAGGGCCAATCAGCTGATCATCGATGATACCGCACCACACATTGGCAGAGAAGCGATGTTGAAAATTTGTTTCCACAGTGGCATTTGGATTTTCGTCTGACCATCGATGAGAGTTACGAGTATTGTTGATACCGTCACGGGTGAAAGTAGCTTCATCGGTGAACAGTATTAATCGAAGCAATCGGCGATTAGCATTTACCCAATGACAAAATTCCAGTCTCATGGCAGCGTCTCCTGGTTGAAGGTGTTGTACACGCTGTACATGATATGGATGCAAGCCTTCCTCACGTAATGTTCGCCATACTCTTGTGTGTGGTACACCGAGACGTGTAGAAATTCTTCGTGAGCTAGTAGTAGGACTACGCTCTACAACTGAAGAATGTTTTCCACTTCGTCCACATCTTGTTGACCTTCACGTTCAGATGAAACATGAGCGCTGGGAAGTGTACCAATCTCACGCAATGTGTTGAAAACCCTAGTAAACACTCTTCGATCTGGAATTTTGCAGTTCGGAAACCGTCGACGGTATTCTGCAACAGTAGCTGTTGCACTTCCATCGCAAAAACCGTAGACATACGCCATATCTGCATATTCGGCATGTATGAAGGTGTGTGGCATTCTTAACACTGCTTCAAACACTAAACAATGTCACTCACAACAGTCAGCTGTCGATTGGCTTGTTACATGCTTACATTACAGCTTACATGTTCAAGGTTATAGGGGAGGGAAGGGAGAGGAAGAGCTACGCGCGCATCAGATTCAAACAACTCTATTTCCGTAACCATTCAGAATTAGACACATGTTCTTATGAACTTTTTTTCTCACAATGACCGATACTATCACCTCCCGAAGTATTGACCTTTCCCCCTGAAACACCCTGTATCTTGCCCCTGGTCAAAAATAAGTACGGAGACATTCTGTCCAGCAATAATTACAGGCCTATTGCTGTCGCTTCCTGCTTCTCGAAACTACTAGAAAAACTCTTGTTACTCCGATTAAATGATTTCCTATGGACATCTAATCAGTTTGGTTTTAAAAGGTCCCACTCAACTGACCTGTGTATCTATGTACTGAAAGAAACAATATCTAAATACATTGACAGTAATTCAACTATTTATAGCTGTTTCCTAGATATAAGTAAGGCATATGATAGGGTGAACCACAATATTTTATTTGCAAAACTAGAAAACAGGAAGGTTCCCATATACATATTAAATTTATTGAAATTTTGGTATTCCCACCAATCTTTCACTGTTAGGTGGGGCAATGTACTATCCGAGTGTTTTGGCTCCTCTTGCAGGGTGAGACAAGGCTCCTTGCTCTCCCCTATGCTGTTTAATGTGTAATTGACGGATTAATTGCTTCACTTAACGAGGCAACAGTGGAATGTTGTATAGATAACACAAGGATAAATAACTTAGTTTATGCCGATGATATGGTGTTAATAAGTCCCTCTGTTAAAGGTCTGGATCGGCTACTAAAAGTCTGCGAAGAGTATTCGCAGAAACATGATATTCTTTTTAATGTTACAAAAACTAAGGTTATGCAATTTCATCTTAAAAGCTGTAATCAGCCAGCTGATATAAGGTTTAAAATGAATGGTGAGGTAATTGAGGAAGTACAAGAGTTTAAGTATTTGGGTCAAACTATTACCAGCTCCTTGAGTGATGACTCGGATATAAGAAAACAATCTCAAAGCCTGTGTGCTAAAGCGAATATGACCATAAGGAACTTTCGATTCTGTACAAGTGAAGCTAAAGACTCTCTCTTTCGTACTTTCTGCAGTAATATATACGGACAGCAACTCTGGGTGAATTATGAGAATGGTTCTGGCAGAACCCTAAATTTGCTGTACAACGGGTCTTTTAGACTCTTACATAAATTACCCCCGAGATGCTCAGCTTCGCAAATGTTTGCTACTCGCAATGTCCCGAGCTTCCCGGAGGTAACAAGACGTGCTCAATACGTTTAGTGCAAAGAATTTAAAAAATCAACCAACCCGATTATCCAAGCTATCCATGAGTCCTGCCATTTATCCTCTAAGCTATGGACTTCTTGGTACGAAAACGTCTGTCTGTAGCTCCACTTAACTTCGACATTACAGTATTATTTCTAATCAATTGTATATATATTTCTATCCTTAGTGTACGAACTGTCATTGTATTAATAATATTTGTCATATGGACTATAGTCTGCCAATAAACCTTTTCATTTTCATTTTCATTAAATGAAAATAATTTCCGTAGTTACTCTTGTCTATTCCATTGAGCATCTTGAAAACTTGAATAAGCTGACCGCGCAACCTCCTGGTCTCTAAAGTAAACAGAGCGTTCTAATCTTTGGTAGTAGTTTTGCAGTCTCATTGAAGGGCTCAATTTTGTGGCCCTTGCTTGTACCTTTTCCAACCTTTCCATGTCCCTCCTATAGTGGACCGACCAAAATTAAAAAATCGACTTTGAACTGCGTTTTTTGTTAATAGCTGGCACCCATGCTAAATCAATGTACCTGTGTGTGAGGAATAAAATGCAGGTGGATGCCACTCTCGCTTTTGGCTTTGAAGGTAATTTTCGAGGTCAAACTGTGCAAAAAAATGATATTTTCTAATTTTAATTTAAAAAAATATATATTCTGAGCCAATTGGCTTGACCAAATGTTTCATTTTTCCACACTTAGTGATAAAGAAGTATGATGACACGCTTATTCCATCCGAATTACCAACTCAAGGTCAAATTCAAATTAATCACGACCGAAATTGTGCTAAAAATTTGTGATTTTTTTATTTTAATTGTCGAAAAAAAAAACATTGAGCAAGTCTGTTTGTGAAAATAATTTATTTTGACATGATTATGCTTGATAAGTTTGATGGCATGAATTAAGTACGCACAGTAACAGAATTATCACAACTAAATCACAAAGCAGTAAATATAGCCCCATAACTATACAATTTACACACTAGTAACATCTACAAGTTCACGTTTCTTGATGAACAGCACCAAAATGCTGCACTGACAGTCACAATTGTGTGGATTGCAATCACTTAAGAACAGAGTTATTAGTTCCTTAAAGCACATTCTAGCTTCTCTCGATTTCAGCCCGGAAGAGAGACATAGATCTACTGTCCAGCTGGGTTACAGCAACCGCTGTCGTCACAACCACAAGCTGTCGTACACGTCATCCTTTTCCTGAAGTAGTTGCATCTAGCTGTCTTGCACTTTTTCTTGCAGCCACAAGCAACAAGCTCCAGGCAGGCTTCAGGGATTGGAGGAAGTCTTGTCCACACTGGTAGGAGGGTCCCATCTTCTAACTTCCATGCTGAAGTGTCCACCGGATCTTCAACATCTACGTGCTCTTTGTCAGCCTGGAGCCATATTTTGGCCTGATAGTTTGCCCGCTTGGCGTGGAGCTCCAGGGCATCCTTTGTCAGTGGGAGCATTTCCAGAGTCTTCTTGGCCTTCCCAAAAAGGTGAACTCTGGCGTCATCAACTCTGTGTTGTTCCGGGGTGCCATACAAATAACACACAAACTTTTCAACATCTGCGATATCCCCATCTCGACCAATGGCGTGCAGCAGGAGTGGGTGGTCACTGAACACCTTCCAACATTTCTTTTTTTCCATGACCACTGAAGGACGAGACTGTGTCACACCCGGTCAAAGCGTGGAAGCTGCCCAGGTTGTCCCTGACTGGGGGCGACAAACTCTTGAATACATCGTGCACGGGTAGCATTTTCGGTTCTTGGCCGTTCCGCACAGCATCCACACTTCAGCGACCTTGGTGCAAACGAAGTGAATCAGCAGCACCATTACATCAGTATCTTTGCACACTACCAGTATTCGTTCATAGCCCTGGGACGCTGTATCACATGAGTGAAGGATGAGCCTGGTGTCCGCCTCTTCATGGTTGCTATGCAGTGGAACGTCATGTCGCCTGGTTGACCGTACTTCAGTGGCTTCAGAGAAGCCACCCCCTGTCACCAGCTGACATCTTTCTTGAAGATCTCTGCCCTTCTCAGTGATGACGTTAGACAGAAACAAGGCTAGGTCAGCCTTGTTTGTATCCAGGGCCATGAAGTTTTTTCACACTTAAGCAGTGGAACTTGTGGGCCATCAATGACTTTCTGAATCGGTTTCTTCTTGCTTGCACGCTTTGTCCTGGTAACTGCTTTGATCGACCCTTCTCCTGCGTACCGATCAAAGATGACATCAACTCTTGTCGTGTGTTCAGTGAAATAACTCGTCACGGCCTTGAAGAACACTTCAGCATAGTCGCCGAATGTCCGACAGCCGCCAGGCTTGCCAAAGGCTTGGATGAGTGCATGGCCATCTATCATCACACAGGTCTTCAGATCAGAGGTTGGAACCTCCGAGCTTATGGTCTGCTGAGCCATCAGAATGTTCATCAGCTCAGACTTCGATATCGAATTCATCTCCCCTCCCGCCTTCGCCAGACTAAATGGGACTGGGTGCAGTTCATGCTTCAAGACGTTGACCATCTCCATCATGCGACCTACGGTCGCGGCATTCAGGAGCCGCTGTAGTAGCTTTCTGTCAGTTTTGATGGTCTTCTGCATGTTCTGCTTGATGGAAACTGTAGCTTTGTACACATCAGCGAAGGTTTTCGACCGATGTTTCTTCATCGTTTCATGGAAGCCTACGATCTGTTCAATCAGTCTCTCCTTCATGAAGCCGATTACATGCTGCTTTCCTCGATCCTGAGCTGTCAGCAGATTCTCCAGATGCCAGATGATAGCAGCCTTCAACTGCAGTCATATCACTCACCACTGAAAACGGTATGCTCATGACAGGGTCGTGTTTGGCCCAGCATGCTAAATGTAGTTTTAATGGAAATAAGACATCCAGAGTCCTAGTTACATTCAATTATTATCCACAAAATCACAAAAATATGCTTTATGTGCTAATGATACACTTTTAAACACGTTGTTACATAGAGCCACCACTGAAATGCAAAAATTCAGAATTTTTCAGAATTTGACTTTTGTAACCTTGTATGGGACCTTCAAACCCAAAATTGAGAGTGGCATCCACCCACATCTTGTTTGGCATCCTCAATACTACTTATCTAAGGTGGGTGCCTGCTATTAACAAAAAACGCCGTTAAGTTTTTTCTAGAGGACTTTTCAATTTTTGGCCGGCCCACTACTAAGGAGTACTTGGGCAATTGCGTCCCGGTCATTGGCGTCCCTGGAAAATTGCGTCCCGGACAATTGCGTCCCGGACAATTGCGTCCCGGACAATTGCGCACTTCTCCAACTACTATATGAAGTTTATTTATTAGAGAAGTGAATAGAAAGTTAGTATCGGAATTTCAAATATACTTTTCATTTTAACCTATTAAACTTGTTATATGTTCATAAGTTCTGTTCGAAACTTCTCTAAAACTTTATCCATCATCAGCAATATCATTGTCAAATTTTATGGGTTACGTCCACTTAAGATAAAGTTAGTTTCGTTAGTTTTAACGAAAATATCACAATTTAACCTAACCAATCGTCAAGGGCATACAGTTGACCTAACTGGGCATTCAATTAATCTAACCGGGCATTATATCCCATACAAAATTACAATAACAAACATACTCGTCCCTCGTCATTGGCGTCCCTGGACAATTGCGTAGGTGAAGTCACAATGAACTTTCTATTCACTTCTCTAATAAATAAACGTCATATAGTAGTTGGGGAAGTGCGCAATTGTCCGGGACGAAATAAAACCGGGCGCAATTGTCCAGGGACGCCAATGACCGGGACGCATTTGTTCGGGACGCACTTGACCAGGACGCAATTGTCCTGTCACCTTAAAAGACAGTTCCAATTTAAAAACAAGGTTGTAATGTTTCTTTATAATTTACTAGTTAGACTTCATTGTATTAAGATTTGTGAAGCTTTAGATTTTCATGGCTGCGTTCTTTTCTGTAGTTTTATTGAATGAATAATTTGTTTGCCAGTAACTGGAAGGCCGCAGGCACCCCAATTACTGAGGCCCAAGGTGAGAGGAATAGGAATGATATCCAGATAAAGGGCTACTGATGTTCAAAATAAAATACGCCGTAGGCCCATAATTCAGCCGAAGCACCGCAGATCTAGCAAAATCGGCGCGTAGCGCCGACCTTTTGCTAGTCTAATACACTATTTCAGAAATGAAGCCTTATATATATATATATATATATATATATATATATATTATATTATATAGATATATATGTAACAGTTTTTTTGCGCACACCTACAGGTAGCTACAATTGGTGTAGAACAATGCGGTTTTCACCATTCGATGCGTCTTTTTATTGTGCAGTGCCCATGCTAAAAAAAAATTCCCTAACATAATTCCTTCCCCCCTTTTAGGGGTACAGTTCTTCCCATGCCTGTACACGCATTTTTTTAATTTTTCATTTTTAATCATAATTTTGGCACAAAATAAGTCAATATTTGAAAATAAAAACCCACTCTAATAGACAGAGTTTATTTCCACAACAGTTTCGACGCCCACTGGCATCCTCCTCGGGTGGATACAGAATCACGAATTCGTGTTTCTGTATCCACCCGAGGAGGATGCCAGTGGGCGTCGAAACTGTTGTGGAAGTAAACTCTGTCTATTAGAGTGGGTTTTTATTTTCATATTTTGACCTTCACGTAGAAAAAAAGTGAAATTTTTTGCATAAGTCAATATTTACTAAACATTTAATATCATTCGATTCACAAAATTTATCGATTCAATTTTAAAAAAGTATATATTTTTAAAATTCATAAAGAACTTTTTGCAAAAAACTAAAAACAAACATGCATTTTTAAAATTCAATGATTTTTATACAAAATATTTTGATATTTGTTATAATTTTAAAATTTTTCGATTCACAAAAGATTTCTTTATCGATTCAATACAAAAAATTACATAATTAAAACGGGCAATTTAAATAAACACGAGTTTAAAGTTAAACGAGCCACACTCGAAATTATTTACCGTGACTTTTGTGCGTTTTATTACTGTGGCTTTTGTACAAATAATTTTACGTATACACCAACAATTTGATAGGATATTGATTTATCATTCTATGTTTTAGTTGTCATAGAAATACGTTAATTAAGTTATCTGATTAGATGCGCTTTTATAGTTGAAGATCATTTTTAGAAAATTATTGATTTTCAACTCCAAAATGGAAGCAGTTACAAACATGAAACTTCACACACATATTGATTAGGTCCCGAGGATGTGCACGTGGGTGTTAATAAATTAAATAATTAATTTTAAAACATTAAATGACGTCATCAAGATCATTACGAAACCTATGGTAAAATTATTGAATACCCGGTTAGGTTCATTGAATGCCAGGTTAGATCATCTGTACGCCCTTGACGATTGGTTAGGTTAAGTCGTGATATTTTCGTCAAGGGTGTACAATAGGGTGTTTCATACCTATAGGGTAAAATAAAAATGAGCTTGGAGTTTTAATCCACACGTTTCTCCGTATTCTAAAGAACAAGAAAACACGTTTGTGCAAGTTTGAACCAGATCGCGCTGCATTTAGAGGTCCCCAACTTTGACGACTTTTTGTCAGTTCATTTCTCGCCTGCCTGCAGTGAAGACGGTTTTCTTCGTCACTTGAGCGGTTCGTGTTGTATAGCCTATTGGACAACTATGGAGGTAATTATATATGCTACTAATTATCTCATTTTACTGTGGTATTGAAATTTATTATTATTTAATTTCTGTCATTTTACTGTGGTAGTGATATTTATTATTAATATTACATGAAATTAATTAGTCTGTTGCATATTGGACAACTAAGCTGGTAATTATTTATGATACTAATTAATGTAATTTTACTGCGGTATTGAAATTTATTTAATTAATGAATTGTCAAAGAGAACGTAGTGTACACGTATCAGTTTTATAAATAAAGAAAAGCAGTAACTGGGACTCGAACCAGTGTCATAGCCGTTTGGCGGCATCGCTCAAGTCGGCGTACACAGCACGCTATCCACTCCCTAGATGGTGTAGTGGATGTCGGCATCACATCTATGAAGTCATCCTCAGCTCCGTCTTCAAGCGTGCATACGGCCCTTCAAGTGGCCCCGATATACCCGTTTTCAAGAGGTTTCAGGCACAATGGAAGTTCATCGACCGGTTGGACGTGCGGCCGTACGATTTTGCTCAAGTCAATGACTCTATGAGGGAACTGAGGGAGAAGTCAGTCCTGCTGGTGAGAGGGATGGTGAGCACGTCGCATCAGCGCGATGACTACAAGGAACTGCTACAGTTGGTTCTCATCTTCCTGGGAGAAGCAAAAGTGGTGGATTTCCCTCTCAGAGCCCCTGGCGCTTACCATCACGCTCGATGGATGGCGATAGCCATCTACTCCTTGAAAGTAATTCTACTGAAGAAGCAGTTCAAGATGTCGAGTCACGAGTTGGAAGCTCTGACAGCCGTAGGTCTCTTCGTGTCCCTCGTCTACATCCGAGGTTGGACTCGTGCTGCAACCTCAAGCAAGGCTGCCGCAGTTGATCTGGAATTTCTGCGTGACGCGGAAGCCTTTGCCATGTCGGGATATTCGTGTGTTAACGCTGCGCAAGAAGCCATGTCTCGACACCTATGGTACATCTCTGAGACTCTTATTGCCATGGCGTTCTTCGACGCAGATGTGGCAGATGAAGAAAAGGCTCAGATGGTCGTCAGTTTGGGTAAGCCCGCATCGAAAAAGGAACTCAAGCGACCCCAAGGGAAGAACGTCAGGAATCTTGCCTCGAAACACCTGGCGGAGTTCGTGACAGGAAAGACGATGGCTTTCTTCCATGCATTCGACTTGGACACAGAATTCTTGAAAAAGCCAGTTGCCGAGTGGACTGAAGTAGAGGGCTTCAAGCAAGCAGCGGCAACTGTTAACAAAATCTCTGTCGTCAACGATCGGGCCGAAAGAGCCATCGCGCTCACCAAAGAGTTCACCTGTTCTCTGACGAAGAACGAAGAGCAGAAGCAGTATTTGCTCAAAACTGATGCAGCATAGGGCGAAATACCCGAATAAAACCAAGAAGGATTTCATGGACAAATGATTCGCAAGAAGTGGTTATGTTTTGTATCTTTGTGAAAATGTGTAGTGAAATGGTACTCGTTTGTTGAATAAAATTCATTGACAGATTTTTGTTTAATTTTTTCCGTTTATGATCTGCCAGAGCATCAAACTGGGGACCCGTAAACTTTAAACTATTGAATTAATACTTCGGTTTATCAGTCTCCTCAGCAAATGGAACAAGGGGATCCATGTGGATTAAAATGTTTCCAAACTTTTAATTT
Source organism: Bathynomus jamesi (assembly GCA_023014485.1). Classification (NCBI taxonomy): domain Eukaryota; kingdom Metazoa; phylum Arthropoda; class Malacostraca; order Isopoda; family Cirolanidae; genus Bathynomus; species Bathynomus jamesi. The sequence continues at coordinate 526,941 of JAJOZX010002221.1, forward strand.
ATGAAACACCCTAGTGTATAATTAACCTAACCGGGCATTCAATTAACGTACCCGGGCATTCAATTAACCTAATCGGGCATTCAGTTGACCTAACCGGCCATTCAATTAACCTAATCGGGCATTCAGTTGACCTAACTGGGCATTCAATTAACCTAACCGGGCATTCAGTTTACCTAACCGGGCATTCAGTTTACCTAACCGGGCATATATATATATATATATATATATATATATATATAGCGTTCAACATCCACCCCGGCAACGCCGGGCCGCTCCGCTATTAGTGAATACCCGGTTAGGTTCATTGAATGCCAGGTTAGGTCATCTGTACGTCCTTGACGATTGGTTAGGTTAAGTCGTGATATTTTCGTTGGCTTTAACGAAAATATCATGACTTAACCTAACCAATCGTCAAGGGTGTACAATTAACCTAACCGGGCATTCAATTAACGTACCCGGGCATTCAATTAATCTAATCGGGCATTCAGTTGACCTAACCGGCCATTTAATTAACCTAATCGGGCATCATTACTATTATAATTTAGCAAAAATGTGTCTGCCTGTCTGTCCGCAGAAAAAACTTTTACGTTTCTGAACCGATTTCGACCAAACTTCGTATGGGGGATGGGGGTGATGAGTAATGAACGAAAATAGATGTGTGACCAGCCCCCCCCCCCACCACCACCACCAATTACTGGGCCCGAGGGCCCCTAGCACCGCGATAAAACTATAGAAAAGAACGCAGCAATGAAAATCTTGAGCTTCACATTGTGTCAATATTTGTGAAGCTTAAGATTTTCATGACTATAGTTTTATTGACCAAATAATTGAACCCCCAGTAATTAGGGGCCTGCGACCCCCCAATTACTGTCGGTTCAATTATTTGGTTAATAAAACTATAGAAAAGAACGCAGTCATGAAAATCTTGAGCTTCACATCCGAGTTCATCGTATCAAGATTTGTGAAGTTTTAGATTTTCATGGCTGCGTTCTTTTCTGTAGTTTTATTGACCGAATAATTGGTTCGCCAGTAATTGGAGGGCCACAGGCACCCCAATTACTGAGGCCCAAGGTGAGAGGAATGGGAACGATATCCAGATAAAGGGCTATTGATGTTCAAAATAAAATACGCCGTAGGCCCACAATTCGGTTTGGGTCCAAGGTCCAAGCATCGCAGATCTATCAAAATCGGCGCGTAGCGCCGATCTTTTGCTAGTTATTTCACTAATTTACTAATTATTAAGAGATTTTGTAACACTTTAAAACCTAGGATTATTTTCGTTATGTTTTCAAGTTTATTAATTCTTTTCTCATCTTTTTCAGATAATGTAAATTTTGTTGGTTAAAACCGAAATGGTCTGATTATTTGAATGTATTTGATTAACGTTACAATTATAAAAATTATTATTATTATTATTATTGTTATTGTTATTATTATCATCATCATCATTATTATCATGATTATTATTATTTAGCAGGTTAGTTGTGGTTAACTACTATAGATGTGATTTCGTGCATCTTGGAAAATGAAACGACATTATCCATCAGGAGCTGAAAAACGGAAAAAGAAGAAAATAGAGGAGAAGCTTTCCAGTAGCACAGGTGAGATGTGCTACTTGTATATTCTTATGATTACAGTTCAGGCAACTAGGTTAGGTAAACCATCAAGCTAGGCAAGTGCTCAGGAATCGTGTAGAGTAAGCTTGTCTCTGTAATATTTATAATATTTCGAAATGTGAAATTTAATGGATCACATCACCTCAAATTCTGTTCACACAGATCAATTATCAAACAAGATAAGAAAGAGTATTTTAGCAAAAATTAACAGGATATGTAATGTTATGTTCTTCTCAGGAGCACTACTGAAATATTTGGAAAAGCCATCCTCAGCAAAGCCTGATGAGCATCATGAGCCAACAGCAGGACCATCCTCTATGCAACCTCGAACACCAGTAGAAGTAGAGCCTGATGAACCAACAAGTGGCCCATCTTCTGTTCAGCTTCAAACACCACACACAGGCATTTCTACTGAGCAACAAGAACCAAGCTCTGCTCCACCGCTTGATCCGTATGACTGGCCAGTTGTCCTGTCAGATGCCTTGAAGACAGATCTGGTGTCTCGAGGACTATTTCAAATCAGTCCAGATTTCATATTCCCTAAAAGAGAGGACGGTAGAAGCGTTCATCATCATTACATGTACAGAATATTAATTAATGGAGAAAAAATAAAGCGAAGCTGGCTGATGTACTCTAGAAGGAATGATGCTCTTTATTGATTCTGCTGCAAGTTGTTTTCAAGGAAGTCGTACAAACTAATTACGGATGGACTTTCAGACTGGATAAACGTTGGTTCGCTTCTGAAAGGCCATGAAAATAGTTCAGAACATGCAGATAATATGGCAACATGGAAGGATCTGGAACTGCGGCTAAAAACTGGGAGGACCATTGACCAAATTGAAATGTCATTAATGGAGGTAGAGCGAAGACGCTGGCGAGATGTTCTCACACGTCTTGTAAGTATAATCCAATCACTGGCCTGGGTTTATCAGTTCTGATTCTGAAGAGACTAGATGAACTGAATATTCACTTTGATGACTGCAGAGGACAGTCATATGACAACGGAGCGAACATGAAGGACAAGAACAAAGGTGTTCAGGCAAGGTTATTAGAGAAGAACTGTCGTGCACTCTATGTTCCATGTGGGGCTCACACTCTGAATCTTGTAGTGGCTGATGCAGCTAAAGCTTCTACAGATGCCATCAGCTTCTTTGGCAACGTACAAAAATTGTACAACCTTTTTGCAGCAGCTACACAGAGATGGACAATCCTAAAGAAGCACGTGAACATAACACTCAAGTCTTGGAGTGAAACCAGGTGGGAGAGCCGGCTTAAGAGCATTGAGGCTGTGCGATACCAGAGCCACAACATCAGAGAGGCCCTGTTCGAAGTCAGAAACAATGCCACAGATGCCATAGCCAGGACTGAAGCACAAGCACTTGCAGAGGAGGTAGGGTATTATCGCTTTCAGATTTGCACAGTAGTATGGTATGACATTCTTCAT